>UESW01003873.1:675759-769719 GCA_900491605.1 Calamus simplicifolius | reverse complement strand
GCAAGTGCATAACCCCAAAAGGTAAGTGGAAGATCTGTTAGACTCATCATAGATCGAACCATATCTAATAAGGTTTGATTTCTTCTTTCAGACACACCATTCCATTGCGGTGTTCCAGAGGAGTTAGCTATGGAATGATTCCACAACTTCTAAGATGGTCATAAAAATCTTGGCTCAAATATTCTCCACCTCAATCAGATCGAAGTGCCTTGATTGTCTTGCCAAGTTGGTTTTGTACTTCATATTGAAAAGATTTAAACATTTCAAATGATTCAGATTTGTGTCTCATCAAGTAGACATAACCATATCTACTGAAGTCATCAGTAAATGTAATGAAGTACTTATAACCTCCTATGGCTTCTGAACTTAATGGTCCACATACATCTGTATGTATTAGGCCCAATAATTTATTGGCCCTTTCACTGTGTCCAGTAAAGGGATCCTTTGTCATCTTACCCAATAGACAAGATTCACATGTATCATATGATTCAAAATCAAATGAGTTCAAAAGTCCATCTTGATGGAGTTTTGATATGTATTTCTCATTTATATGGCCAAGGCGACAATGCCAAAGATAGGTTGAATTTAAGTCATTGGACTTAACTTTCTTAGTAGTTATGTTATAGACAGAAAAATTGTTGATTTTTGAAGATTCAAAATATAAAGACCATCTAGTAATTCGGCATTTGCATAGAACATGTCTTTATCATAAATGGAGCAATTATTATTCTCAATAATAAAAGAAAAACATCATTATCCAAACAAAAACTGAAATAATATTCTACACATTGTAGGAACATAATAGCAATTGTTCAAAACTAACAAAAGCCCACTGGGCAAAGAAAGTTCATAACTTCCTACAGCTAAAGCAGCAACTTTTGCTCCATTGCCTACTCGAAGATCAACTTTGCCCTTCTTCAGTTGTCTACTCCTTTTGAGCCCCTGCACATTTGTGCAAATGTGAGATCCACATCCAGTATCTAATACCCAGGAACTAGAAGGAGAAAAATTAATCTCTATAACATAAATACCTGAAGAACCGGTCTCACCAGTCTTCTTCTTCTTCTTTAGATCCTCCAAATACAGCTTGCAGTTTCTCTTTCAATGACCAGGTTCATTGCAAAAGAAACAGACACCCTCCTTTGGGGCTTTAGCCTTGGGTTTAGGATTGGGCTTGAGTTGAGTATTGGACTTTCCAGCCCTTCCCTTACCCTTTCCTTTTCTTTTCTTCATAAGGCCCTTTCCCTTTTGAACCATCAGAATATGGTCAGGCTTGGACTTAATGTTCTGTTCAGCAGTTTTAAGCATCGTATGCAGCTCAGAAATTGATTTGTCCATTTCATTCATGTTATAGTTCATGATAAATGATCATAACTATCAGGAAGTGAATTTAGGATCAAATCTGTTGCCAACTCTTGGCTCATTGGAAATCCAAGCCTATCAAGGTGCTCAATATAGCCTTTCATTTTCAACACATGAGCGCTAACTGAAGCACCCTCAGCCATTTTACAAGAATGTAATGCCTTGGTAGTATCATACCTTTCTTGCCTTGCTTGTTGCTGGAACATTTCCTTTAGATTGACAATCATATCATAAGTTTTCATGTTTTCCAAATCTTTCTGAAGTTCAGAACTCATGGTAGCTAGCATCAAGCATGCAACATCAATAGAGTCATTATGATGCTTCTCATAAGCATTCTTTTCAGCTTTAGGAGCATTATCGGCTGGTTCTTTAGGGTAAGGTTGATCCAGGACATAAAGCTTCCTTTCTTGTTTGAGAACAATTCTCAAATTTCGAAACCAGTCAAAGAAATTAGTCCCAGTAAGTTTGTCCTTCGCAAGGATTAATCATAGTGACATAGTAGAATTGTTATCATTGTCTACAATAAATGCAAAGTTCGTTAAGTATTTTGATTATGAAAAACTCCCACTAAATTAACAACCCTCAATGATAAAATCATATTAATTTAGTGAGCTAAGATCCATATTTATACTCAACTTTAAGTCAGCTTTGGCATGACGCTTAAAATTAAGTTTTTTAGGTAGGTAACTCTTACCATTGCAACTCATGCAACTCTTAGAAATTTATGGGATTATGATATCATATGTCTCGGCATGTTTAAATCCCATCTCATGCCATTAGGCCCAAAACCGTTTTGATAACCTAATTAAGTTAAACCATTTTTAAACATATGGGTAGCACCATTACCCATCTTGCCTTACTAATGTAACCCAATGTACTTCTACTTTGGTAGAACCCACATTAAGGTGATAAAAGCCTTGACAAGTGTTCAAATATGGATGGCATGTCAACTTAAGATTTTATATGAGGGATCTAGATAGATTAGCAGATCTCATCATGCATTTAGTATCACATACTCATTGATATCATACATAGCATCACATACTTATGAAACATCATACATAGCATCTCATACATGTATATAATAAACATGTCATAGTATGACCTTATCAAGATTGATCTTCATAAGCCAATATAAGATCAATGGTCAATTCTAGGTAATAATGAGCAACACCATAATGTCTACTTGACCATCATCATGTGCATAGACACCTAGCTCCTCTATCACCATGGTTGGATTGCAGGATTTTAAATGGTTTGCTTTGTCTTCTTGCTTTATTACAATAAATAAACAAATACTACTAAAAAAAAAAAAAATATGAAAAAAATAGCACACAGGCCATATATATGATAATTATAACCCTTGTAAAAGAATAATAAAAACCTACCAATCATATTGGTCACAAGGCCATACCATGCACCATACAAAGCAAAGCAACACACCATGCAAAATATCATGTTATCATATAGCATATACATATTGCATTAAAGAAAATAGGCGTGTTTTTAAAACCAATTAAATTTACAAGGCGGCGGTTCCTAAAATTTGGAGATACAATAAAGTTTCATCCTAAAATTTAATTTTATTGATCTCATCAATAAATTTAAGGCTCACATCCGCACCACCATAAATAGCAATTGATAAATCCTTATTGATATGTGAATTCAGTTCATGTATTAATCTAATTAAGACATCACCGAAATCATATATCAAGATATTAAACACTTTAATTGCAATATCCCATTCAATTTTTAATCATATTAATGAATCCTTATAAAAATAGATTCATCAATTAACACCTTAGAAAACCTATTATCTATGTCGTTCATGCAAACACTAATATCATATATATATACAAGAACGCAAACCATGCCAAGATCAAATACATCTCATACATACAATCAAACATGGCAGTTTTGATTTTTATGAAAATGCAAGAGGCTCTGATACCACTATGGGTTATGGAATAAAAATCCCAATCTAATTGGAATAAAATTACAGCGGAAACAAAATAAATTTATAACCCACCAAGAATCACATGCGTTTCATAAAAACCGAAAGAAGGATAAACAAAAATATTACCTTTTGTTATTACCTTTTAATCAGTATGTAATCCTTATGTTCTTGTGTTAGGTTTTCTTGGATCTTCAAAGGTGCTGCCTTTCAGAAAGACGATCACCCTCTACAAGTATCCACACACGAACGGATACCAAAATGGTTTTGAATGCTAGTTCAACCATTCCATTTTTCACAAAAATGAACCCATATTTTTAACTCTCTGTTTTTCCATCTTTAAGGAAAAAGATATGACGCTTCAAAAGCCCCAATCGACGTGACCTTTCAAATGCCCCAATCGATATTACCTTTCAAATGCCCCACAGACGCTAAAACGTATATATCGAACATATATACAAGCCTGCTAGAAATTTGGTTAACTAAGATTTTAATTGATATTTATTTAAAACTCCTTTTAAATAATAACAATTTAAATCCTTTCCTTACAAAATAAGGAATATATATTTTTAACCAAAAAAAAACTTTATGGATTATTTTCTTATCCAATAAGAAAATGTAACAATTTAATTACTTGTCACAATTTAAATTATAAATTTAAATTTTCTCAAAATTAAACTCGAATCTAAATGACAACTAATTATTATTTATAATTTAAAATAATCTCATCATTTTAAATTATATAGAGAGTAACAAATCGTAACCATTATTGTACGTTCTTAGTGTGCGACCCTATAGGTTCAATTAACGTTGGCAGTAGGCCTAAATCATATTTTGAACCTACAAGTCATAAGCGGCCTCTAGCAAGACATTATGACTACCCAAGTTAAATGAAAAGCTCATGTTCCGAGATAACCTTAAAGTAGCTATTAACATAATCCTTTTATCACATGATATCTTGATAGAATATAAGGCATGGATAAAGTCAACCTTATATCTCTCTATCTTTAATTTCTCGAAACCCAATTAGATTGACTAAATAAATGATATTGATCTGCATCAATTCATTTGAGCATGGCCATGCATTTCTTAGTCTCAATCAACGAGGGCCCAGAGATATCTCTCTTATAATAAGAGGGACAAATTCCATCTTAATCACTCACATCTCACTACATGATTCTTATTATGTTCAATCATAATCTTTATAATCATCCGGTTAAAGACAATGTTTGATTATGTCAAAACATAATATTCCTCATGTTGATAACTATGGCAATCTCAGGTCTAAAGATTTAATGACACAACTACTAGAGATTAACTTATGACTTTGATCCATGTATTAATCTCAAGGCGGGTCTTGTCTAATATTTGTTCTCAACAAATACATATAAATTTGATTTGTATCTCATACACATATTCATCCCATGATATCAATCAAATTTTATACTAATCTTAATTTATTGTTATTTCCATAACAATAACCGATTAGGGACATTTCGAATAATTCATAATATTATTCAAGGACATTATATATAATAAATATAAAAATTATGATAATAGTAAATGTTCATAAATATTCAAAAGATCATGTCCATACAATAGGCCTAGGGCACTATTACTAACAGTTCGGTTCATGATGGGTTTTGCAAGCTTGCCAATATCATTTTGAGGATACACATTAGAATCAGCTTGTCATATTCTTAATAAGGTTCCAAGTAAGTCTATTTCTAAAACTCCACATGAGATATGGTATGGACATAAACCGGTTATTACCTATCTGAGAGTCTGGGGGTGTCTGGCTTATGTGAAACGTGCAAAATCAGACAAATTTGAACCCAAATATGATAATATTTTTTTATTGACTATCCGAAAGAAACCAAAGGATATTACTTCGACAATACTGAAGAACAAAAGTTGTTCATTAGTAATAGAGCAGTTTTTCTTGAAAAGGAGTTCCTTAGTGAAGGAACAAATAGCTCTAATGTTGAACTTGAGGAAGTTCATCAAGTAGAAGGAACAACACAAACCAGTGAACCCTTAGAATCTAAGCTGATTAGATCAAACTCAAAACCCATTTTAGATGCACCATTAAGGTAATCTGGTAGAGTACCACATCAACTGGACAGATACTTAGGTTTTTTGGTTCAGAACGATGATCCTGTTGAACTCGATGAGAACAACGAGGATCCGATCACCTATATGGATGCTATGCAAAGGACTGACTCTAATAAATGGCTTGATGCCATGAAATCCGAACTTGATTTCATGA
The DNA here is from genome assembly GCA_900491605.1 of Calamus simplicifolius. Lineage (NCBI taxonomy): Eukaryota > Viridiplantae > Streptophyta > Magnoliopsida > Arecales > Arecaceae > Calamus > Calamus simplicifolius. The sequence goes on along the minus strand of UESW01003873.1, from coordinate 764,134 downwards.
AGGATAATAATGTATGAACATTAGTTGACACACTCGAAGGGATAAAATCCAAGGGTGTAAGTGGGTTTTTAAGAGGAAAAGAGGCACAGACGGAAAGGTTGAGACCTATAAAGCACATCTGGTTGCTAAGGGGTATCGTCAACGTTATGGTATTGACTATGACGAAATGTTTTCTCCTGTGGCAATGCTGAAATCCATTGGATTATGCTAGCTATAGCAGCACACTTCGATTATGAGATTTGGCAGATGGATGTTAAAACCGCTTTTCTAAATGGTGATTTAGAAGAACAGGTGTATATGATACAGCCTGAAGGTTTTATATCTGAAGACGAGTCTAAAGTGTGCAGGCTACAGAAGTCTATTTATGGACTTAAGCAAGCATATAGGAGTTGGAATATACGATTTGATAAAGTGATCAAATCTTATGGCTTTATTAAAAATAAAGAAGAACCTTGCATTTATAAATGGGCTAACGATTTCGTTATTGTATTTCTTGTATTATATGTGAATAATATTCTCTTAATCGGGAATGATATCCCTGCATTACAAGGAATAAAGACATGGTTATCATCACAATTCTCCATGAAAGATCTGGGAAAAGCATCATACATCCTAGGGATGAAGATCTATAGAGATAGATCTAAGAGGATGCTTGGTTTATCCCAATCTACATACATTGACACCGTGCTAAAAAGGTTTAGCATGGAGAATTCCAAGAAAGGCTATCTTCCGATAGGCCATGGAATTCATCTTTCTAAGAAGGATTGTCTGACAACTCCTAATGAAAGAGAACATATGAGTTGAATTCCATATGCTTCGGCAGTGGGATCGATTATGTACACCATGACATGTACAAGATCAGATGTAGCATACTCACTAGGAGTAGTGAGTAGATACCAATCTGATCCAGGAGAAAAACACTGGCAAGTTGTTAAGACAATCCTTAAGTATTTAAGAAATACTAAGGACCAGTGGCTAGTCTATGGAGAGTCCGATTTGAAACTTGTTGGATATACTGATTCTAGTTTCCAATCAGATCATGATGATAGCAAAAGTGTATCGGGTTTCATGTTTATCCTGAATGGTGGAGTTGTTTGCTGGAAAAGTTCCAAGCAACATATAGTGGTAGATTCGGTGTGCGATGCAGAGTACATCACTGCATCAGATGCTGCGAAAGAAGCTGTATGGCTGCAAAAGTTCATCTCCGAGCTTGGAGTGACACCTTCCATAGATGGAGCAGTCATGTTGTACAGTGACAACACTGGTGCCATAGCTCAAGCAAAGGAACCACGAGAACATCAGCGCACCAAGCACATACTACGTCGGTTTCATCTTATTCGAGAGATTGTAGACCGAGGTGACATAAATCTTTAGAAGATTGATGGAAAGGAAAACCTAGGTGACCCATTTACTAAAGCACTCAACATCAAGGAGTTTGATAATTATAAGTTGAAGATGGGTATTAGATACTGTAATGAATGGCTTTAGGCTAAGTGGGAGTTTGTTGGGAATTGTATCCTAAAGCCAATCATTTGATGATTGTGCTAATTTAAATTGTATATAAATTGATATATTAATAAAAGTTATTTAGCAGTTTATTCATTACAAGAATATCTTCTTAATACTCCTGATTGTAATGACGCCCTCAAAATCTTCCTTCACGATAAAGGAGGATTTATCTTTGAAGGTCCTTAAAAGAGTTCACGACCAAATGATATACTATGACAGGGCCATAGTACTATCAATTATAGGACGTTGTATATCATATTTGTTGGTTGTCCTCTTAACCAAGGAGTGTAGAGACACTAGTATGACATACAGGTGGCAGTGTAGGAGTACATTTCACCGAACGTGACTTATTTCCGGATACTCTACTATCAAGAGTTAATCCGAGCAGATATAGGTATAAGTATCCTTCAGACCTGAAGATCACAACCAGTGGCTTACAAGCAACTCATTGTACTTAGGTGCCGGACCACCTGGATTTCTAATCCAGCTACGAAAGGTTACTCGGTGCAGTCAAGTACTTGTGGTAGTCAGTTGTGGATCAAGATGAAATTTGACCTATCCCGTTAAAAGGAGAAATGCTTGTGTTTCAATTTAGCAAGACCTTGGCCAAGGCACTTCATGTGAAAGTCACATGATCACTAAAGTTAAAATCACTTTATGGATTTTCTATTTAGAGTTGACAGGCTCTTAAGCCATCCTTAGCATTTGTGGTCAAGAGGATGAATTATACGGTAACTGTTTCTTAGGGTTCTTGGAGTTTGCTCGGCAACTCTTCGACCTATTCGGACGTCGGGTTTCATTGCTAGATGGGCACATCGATTAGTATAGAAAGTTATTTCTATGCTACTGGCTTAGGTTTAGGTTCAAACCTAGAGAGTCACACGCATAGAAGTTTTCTAGGATGATCTGTTTGCTGATCAACGATTGAGAATCATATATGATTTAATTAATCAATTTGATTGATTGAATTATCTCAATTGGGTTAAGTACAAGTGAATAAGATTCAATTTGGTTTAAGTCTATTAGAAAGACTAGTCAATTTCAAATATTGATTTGAAATTAGACTTGATTTTGGATTTAAATAGATTTTGGACTAGCCAAATTTGATTTGGGCTTGGACCATGATCTATGTGGGTTTAGTCAAATAAATTCAGATCAGATTAAACCATCACCTGAACCCAAACCTCTCGCATAAGGATCTCATATGATGAGATGGCTAAAATCTCATCTCATGAGAGATTAAATTCTCATATAGAATTTAATGCCTAACATTAATTTTCACCGAACATCGGATTTAGCCACGTTTCTTTGGTTTTCACCGAACGTCGGAATTAAACCAAGCATCGTGCCTTCGGCGTCTCTTCGCTTTTACCAAACAATGGAATTCTTAATGTCAGAATTCAATGTTAAGGCTAAATTGAGACTATAAATAGAGGGCATTCCCTCACCAGAATACACATAACAACAATACACGATATGTCATGGATTGTAATTCTAAAAAGGTTAGAATAAAAATTCTGGTGATACTGGTGTTAGCGAAAGCGTGGTGGATCTTAGAGGAAGATTCAAGTGAGAGGATTCAAGATCAGCAAAGCTATTTTTTTGCGAGCTAGCACTCCCAGAAATCCAATCATTCGGGGCTTTGCGTGGACGATACTAGAGGCTGGACGATTGAACGGCTGCAGAGCAATAAGGATTTACCTACTGTTCTTAAGGTAAGCGATTTGATCCCTAGATCTTAAGGCAGACTTCAGATAAGTAGTATGACTAGTCATCTTGAAGATCAAGATATGATTTTGATATTTTTTTTATATGCATATTTTAGATCAAACAATCCTATATATAAGGCAAAGATATGATCTTGATGCATGTTAGGTAGATTAATATGTAATCTTTAAAATTTCGCATTGATAATTGTTATCAAAATTTTAAAATATGCATGCCTTGAAGATTGTTTCTTCCTACAAAAGTTGTAATCAAGTTTATTCAACATAACATCCTTGGTCGTTTTGGATGCCCAAGGGCTATAATTAGTGATGGGGGTACACATTTCACGAATAGACACTTTGAAGGATTAATGAACAAATATGAAATTACTCATAAGGTAGCTACACCTTATCATCCCCAAACTAGTGGCCAAGTTGAAATATCAAATAGAGAAATTAAACATATCCTTGAAAAAATGGTGAGATCCGATAGGAAAGATTGGTCAGAATGTTTGGATGATGCATTATGGGCTTATCATACTGCATTTAAAACTCTCATAGGAATGTCTCCTTACAGGCTCGTATTTGGAAAAGCCTGTCATTTACCTGTATAATTAGAACACCATGCATTTTGGGCTATCAAGCAATTTAATTATGATATAAAAAATGCAGGTGTCAATAGGAAACTCCAATTGAATGAGTTAGAAGAGCTATGAAATGAGGCATATGAAAGCTCAAAAATTTATAAAGAACGAACCAAGGCATATCATGACAAATTTATTAGTAGAAAATTTTTTGAACCAAATCAAAAAGTATGGCTTTACAATTCAAGATTACATCTTTTCCCTGTAAAACTTCATTCACGATGGAATGGACCTTTTATAGTAACTCAAGTATTTTCCAATGGAGCTGTAGGGCTTAAAGACCCCAAGCAAGGAAATACATTCAAAGTAAATGGCCAACGTTTGAAACCATATATAGAAGAAATTAATGATGGAGAAATTATTGAATCAATAGATCTTGTGAACCCAACATTATCATAATAAGTAGCATAGTCTGGCTGAAGACTTTAAACTTAGCGCTCTTGGGAGGCAACCCAGTTTATTAGTTATTTTTAACTTTCTGTTCTTTTAGTATGTTCTTTTAGTATGACCAGAGAAGAGCAACAGAAGCAGATTGAAAGAAGATGGCAACAATGAAACAATGCAACTTCAAATACTCTACCAGGTAGTATCTTTCCTTGCAATTAATTAATTTTTCTTCTATTAGGGACAATGGAAATTAAGTTGGGGGGAGAAAAAAGAATAAGTAAATCCTCGAGAAAAACTATAATCAGATGTGTGTACCAAATTCTATCTCGATTTGAAGTTAATCAAGCAGTCTATTAATGAATTAATGGTTAGATTATTTTTGAGATACTGAGGAATAAATTATTAAGAAAACCTAATAAAAGGTGGGGTTTAGCCCAGAAAAATTTTTAGAATAATTTCAGAGCCTCCTGACCACTGATTTTAATAGTACAATCTACTTAATAAGGGTATGGGTGAAAATGTTATTCAAAAAAAAAAGAAAAAAAAAAGAAAAAAATATCTCTTAAAGTTAATAGATTAGGTTCTTAACATCTTTCACTGAGTAATCGGGCCTCGTCACCTAAGAAAGTGATGTTGTTCGCGTAAAAAGGTGAGAATGTAAAAGAACCTAAGTAGAGTTAGTCCTACCTAAAGCCTTTTTGACTCGAGTAAGTAAGTTCGAGGGGTGTTTTACACCTAATGCCCTAAAACCAATTGGTTTGGGAGCCATTGGCCTAAAGCTCGCTACAAGGGTTAATTAGAAAGCAAGGGGTTAGGACATTGCACTGACTTTACACAAGGGAACCAAATTACAAAAGACACTACACCCAACCCAAATTAAGTTAGAAGACTTAATCAGAGAAGTAAAAAGTTGGTGAAGGAAGACTTCTATAAATTCTTATGGACTACACTTTATCACTAATTGGGTAAACTTAATAATCTAATGAAGTACCTCCCTTATGATCTAACCAGAAATTTTTAAAAAGAACTATAAGATAACTATCAATTCTTGGACTAGCTTGGTACATATTTCTAAATTTCTTATTTGCTCTAGGATGAGTAAGATTCAAATTGGGGGGAGTGATAAACGCATAAATAATTATCATTAAACCTATTAATTAATAATTTAACGTACCTATTATTATTTAATATTTTAATATTTTATATAATATTTTAGATAAAACCTTATCAATTAGAAGAGCTCGATTTTAGGAATTTAATGACGCAAATGGCACTCAAATCGGATTTAAGATGAGTCCAAAATTGATTTTTCATTGATTTATCCGTTTTAGCACGTATTTTAAAGCGAAGTCGGCAAACGAAGTGTCGACTTCATCGTCTTCTTAGCAGATTTCTGTTTTCTCTCAGCCGATTCTTCTCCGATTCAAATTCCAACCGTTTCCTCCACTAATTAAGGAATAAATTGGATAGGAAGTTATCAAATTGAAAGAATTACATTCATCTGGAACGAATTTGGATTTTATTCATGATTTATCCAGGATTTTCTCCGCGCCGTTCGTTGCTTCCACGTCCTCTATTTTGGCAACGCCGCGTCTTCGCTACGTTCATTGCGTCTGGGCTTCTATAAATAGCAGCAGAGGGATCCGTGGTTTGGGAGAAGCTTCGTTTGAAGCAGGAGACGATCGTGCCATGGATTGGAGTCCGCAGGAAGGAGAAAGCTCTGTGCGTGCTGCTCTGTTTCGTAGCTTGAATGAGGATCTGTTCTGGTGATTGAGAAAGGCTCTATTCCATTGAAGAAGGCACTGCATTCATGAAGCATCCGTGGAGATCGGCTGTTCCCGTCCTCAAGAGTCGTTCAACCTGCTTTCAGCCTGGCGTGGTTTAGCCATTTAATTCATTGCTTTTGTTGCCTTAATGTTAGCAAATAAAACTCTTCTATTTTAGATTTTAATATGCACTCTTGGATGTTATTGAAATAAAACTTTATTCATATTTAATTGTTATTAAATTCTATTTAAGTGAAAATAATTTAGAATGATTTATTCTTAAAAGGGACGGGCCATGATCTACGGGTACGAGCCGTGCTCTAATAAGATAAACCATATCTTATTATTTTGCACTACTAATTATCTACTTAGTTATCTATTTAGTTAAATTTATAAAATTATTTCAAGATAATCGCTAAAGTCCCTATGGAATCGATCCCTTACTCTCGCTATTCTAATAGTAAAATTAAGGTTTTTAATCGTTGCACTACGACACGCATCAGTTAGCAATATAAGATCTTCAATAAATAATTTATTACATAAAATTATATATAAAAATACTTAGCTGATGTAGAATTCATTATAATAGTATTTACCTGATACGGAGTTCATCATAATAGTATATAGACTTGAGAGTTGAATCTGATTAGATTTTGATAGCTTCTTATGCAAATGACTAGTTTCTCTCCCTTAACTTTATTCATTTCTTAGAAGATAACGATGGATTCTTGCTAACTTCATCAGGTGAAGAGAGGACTAATTATTTATATAAATAACATTCAATTGGTATTTCCATCAAACACCAAATTAATTATTTATATATATAACATTCATGTACCTCTTTGAATTAACCAATGATGGAATTCTAAGTGTTAGAATTCACATCTCTTTGGTTTTTACCGAACATCGGAATTAACCAAACACTGCGTCTCTTTGGTTCGGTGTCTCTTTGGTTTTCACCGAACGATAAAATTCTAAGTGTTAGAATTCAATGGGCTAAAGGCCACATTGAGCCTATAAATTAGAGGACATTCTTCACCAGATCAATAGAACACAGCAACGAAATGTTATGGATTGAATTTCTAAAGAGTTAGAATAGAAAATCCTGATATAATTTTGGTGTCAGTGAAAGTTTGGTGGATCTTGAAGGAAGATTCAAGTAGAAGGATTCAAGATCAGCAAAGTTATTTTTTTGCGAGCTAGCACTCTCGGGAATTCGATCATTCGAGGCTTCACGTGGACGATACTAGAGGCCGAATGATTGAACGGCTGCAGAGCACAAATGATTTACCAATTTTCCTTAAGGTAAGTGATATGATCCCTAGATCTTAAGGCATGCTTCAAGACAAGAAGTATGACTTCTTACCTTAAAGATCAAGATATGATCTTGATGATTTTATTTATATGCATATTTTAGATCAAACGATCCAATATATAAGGCAAAGATATGATCTTGATGCATGTTAGATAGATTAATATTTAATCTTTAAAATTCTGCATTGATAATTATTATCAAATTATTAAATATGCATGCCTCAGAGTTTATTTCTCCCTACAGATATCAAAATATTCATGGTTCAAATCTTAGGCGGTGCACCTTCAAGTATGTGTACCTTAATAATTGTAATGGATGTACCTCCCTTTTCCTAAAAAAAATGTGAATTATAAAGAATCAAATAAAATAAATATTTATTTATGTTTAAAAAATTATGTGCCTCTCTCCATATTAATATTATAATAATATATTTTTAATATTACATTTATTTTCATACAAATATTGTACAAACTTATAATGACCATTATATTTGTCCCTGCATTTTTTTTTAATGAAAGTCTGCTCATTGCACTTTTTATGAAATCACAATTATATTCCACTAATACTATATATGAATGGTACATATGAATATAAGCAATCCAAAAGGTCATATGCATATACTTATCACAAACTTGCTAACAAAATTAATATAAATAGCAGCTAAGTAGTAAGATGGCTATAAATAGGTTGGATAAACTAGTTTTTGATGTAGAACTAGTTTAAAAATGATCTGACCCCAACTAAATCGATATTATATGTGGATTAAAAAATATAATTCATTTTAAATATGAATTAGATTTGAGTTACTTACTATGTTAAATAGAACAATACTAGGAAAACAATAACATTTTACACTCAAAAGACATTAAATATATCGATCAAACAAAAAGTGTTCAAGTATGATTTTATAGCATAGTTCCCAAGAGCTAAAAGTGTCCCCAATATGCTTAGCACTATCAAAATGAAGTTTAATCTCTTTAGGAGTTTTAAAGTGACCGAATCTAATCGATTAGAAAGGAGAGAGTGCATATGATTGTTAGCATGAATAAGAAAGTTATTGTAATAGTTAATATATGTTCATTAGATGAATAGAAGGGGTTTTCTTGATATAAAAAGTGGCACATGAATTCTTTATTAAAAAAATTCTTGATACGTATGTGCATAGAGAGATAGGTGTACTATTCTTCTCATGACTAAGAGGAGCATATTTCTACTCCTCTTAATTTCAAAATCAATAATGGGGCATTCCCATACTATAGATCATGATCTATATTGTTAGAAATGCATACATATTAAAATTACATGTTTTGTTGCTCCAAAAACTATATATAAGTAGGTGCAAAAAGGAACAACTAAAATGATATAAAGTCATATTTTGCTTTCATCTAAATTTTAAAATATATTGGCTCTTTATCTCTAGATTTTTCTATAATATATATATATATCAAGAATTTTAACATATTGGTATAATGGAGATCATTTGCTATTGTGTCCACATAATACATATGCTAGAGAATACAAATATATATAATTTTTTTATTCATAGGAAACATTAGGAGTGTAAATTTAGATCAAAATTATGATCTTTAATTTGACATCTTATTATTGATTTTGGAATTAAGAGTACAAACCTTTTTATATGTTTGTGCATGTACATATAGAAACACATACATTTATATACATATTAATTAAAAGTGAGAGATAGATTAAGATACAATTCTTAGTCATGCCATAAGTGGACAATTGGAGTCAAATATCAATAATCCTAGCTATTAGATTGATTCACTACTTTTAAATTACTTATACACACTACTTTTAAAGTACTTATACACTAAAAATTATTTCATTTGAGGATCCTCAAGCTTATATATCAAATGGTCAAAAAAATTAATATTATTTTGTATTATTTAGAATATCCTAATTTGACCACTTGCTCAAATTCCGAAACCTCCAATCAATCCATTCATTTGAACATAAAACATAGATTTTGCCTCAATCAAATTTATTATTTGATCCACTTGCAAATAAAACTTACAATATACATACCAAAAATCTTTTTCACAATTGTTTATATACCTAAATTAAAAAGAAAAAAATTATTTGCCTTGAGGCCCACCATATTCATTACTTCAAGCAAACGATCATTTAATTCTAATTTTGATTATCACTACAACAAATTCTTGATTATCATTTAATTATATATCAAATTATTGTTCCGACGCTTTTACATGCGTCGTGATACTGTGGGTGGAGACGTTATTTGCCGACGCTTTTAAAAAGCATCGGCAAAGCGTCTTGTCGTACCGACGCTTTAAAGCATCGATACAGGTTGATATAGCCGACACTTTAAAGAATTGGCAAAATCAATTGTCCTAACACGATATAGCGTCGCGATATGCCGATGCTTTAAGCGTTTGCAATGGCAATTTTCCTGTCGAGTTGGAGTGCGTTGATCATGCAGACGCTTTAAAGCGTCGGCATGATCAAATTTTTCCGATGCTTTAAAGCGTCGGAACATGCTCACAGTTGCCAACGCTTAAAAGCATCGGCACATTCTATTTTTTTAAATAAAATAAAGAAAAGTTTAAAAAAATTATATTAAACCTATGCAATTAAGATAAAATTTATATACAATGCAATCATAACAAAAAATCACATTGCACACATTATTTACATTCAAATTAAAATTTCAAATATAAATTTCATTACATCAAGAGAGTGTTACAATTTAAAGTTTCACAAAATTTAAAGATACATGAAATGAAAGATATAAAATAAAAAAAAGCCAAGGATAATGATCTGCAGAAGGAAGGTCGTCACCCTGTCCACGAGGATCTGATGCTCCAAAAGCCTATAAGAAAAATTAAAAATATTTAATTTATGAAACTATCAATGAATATTAGACAAATAATTAATTTAATATAAAATATATATTTAATAATATATATATTTACTTGATGTGGAACAACCATTTGTACGAGAGATGTAAGCCGCTCAATATGCTCTCTCATGGAATCCATCAATGCTCTGTCGACTGCTCTTTCGACTGCACTCCTCTGTTGCATCTCCTCCATCGCTGAGGTACTCGATCGTTGCATCTCCTCCATCGCTGCAGCACTCAACCGTTGCATCTCCTCAATCACATGCTCAAGTCTGCGAACACGTTTATCATGAACAGCATCTGCAGCATCACGCGTAAGTCTACTCACCTCAGATAACTGAGTGGGAGTAACTCCAACTCCATAACCCCTTACTTGACCGTAGTGCTCTAGCCCCATCAGCTCTGTAAATACCTCGACTTTGATGCGACTACTCTGTGTAGATGCTATAGAGTCGTCCACATGCTCAGCAATAAGAGATGTAGCTCTTTCCTGTATTAAAAGCGTCGATAAATTAGTTAGATCTTACTGAATAACATAATCAAATTAAAAATATTGTATAAAATAAATTAAAATAAATAATTATATATAAGTCCCTTGACTCATCTCTGACAAAAGTGCCATCATGGTGAGTATGAGTCATCCGGTAAAACTCCACCTCACCGGGTTCCTGCCCATGCTCATACATCTACAAAAAAAATTATACAATTTGTAAAGTTAGATGCATTTGATGAATTCAATCATTATTTCAATGAATTGGATGGTTCATATTGGTAATATGTGCTATTTAAGTGTCAGGAAACAAATTAGAGACTTACTATTAATTTAAAATAATATTAGACCATCGATATTATAAGAGTTTGATTCAAAATATAACCTATTACTTTCTCTTGAGAGACTTGATATCAACTTAATTACAGAAGATACCATACTAATAATTTTTAACTTAAAATCTAAATATCAAGAATCTAAACTAAGATATCAACACAGATGAAAATCAGAAAGTATCTTTTCTTCAGAGCATATTGCACTAGCAGCAACCACTTGACTGCTCGAATCACCAGCAATTTGCTCAGCCGACCAAGGATTGGCATTTCCAGAATCAACAGGAACAGCAGCTTGTGCAGAAATATTTGAACATCCAACCAGGCCACCATCCATCACTTGGTCCTGAATCTACCACCATATTCTCCAAGCCAGTAGAATATGAACCGGTTGCCTGATCGTGGAAACCAGTTATCTTAACTGCTGTGCCAGAGAATGCAGATGAATTGATCGTTTGTTGAGGTATATTAGGTGTGCCAGTATGATCTACATTTGGAAGATCAGTTTGATTCAATCCTGAATCCAGACTACAAACATCAACAGACTGAATAGCATCCACATGAAGGTCCTTTTCTGCTGATTCTTCATCCAGAACACTCTCCAAGCAAGGGTTCATGATGTCAAACTAAAATTGGAACCATCCAAGATCAACTGGTATTAAAATCACAACTTATAGAACTCTGTTTCACGCTGGATTCTGCTTGCAAACAATTATTTACACTAAGGGAAAGAAATGGTGTCACCATCACCATTATAAGACTAGATGACATGAAGCACAAGATAACCATTTACACAGGCAGCAATGAAAATTTTGCAATCAATTAGTTTTTCTTTCTCTCTTTTCTGGTTTAATCTGGAGTTCTACGGTCTGGCATAGTGTAGGAAGACCGTCAAAATGATGGCATCTTTCCTTGAGATTTTTTTCTCAGACAATTTCAGCGCAATGATGCGATTAAAATTTTCTCCTCCTCCCAACTAACTCATTGTCATGGTGATCGTTCAGTCAGCTGGGCCTTGCCTCATAGCTTACGTTGTTGGGACCCCACCATATATGGTGACTCGAAAATATCATCTAAAAAATACACTCAACTTCGCGCTCAATTGCATGTAATCGTTCACGATGCCAATACCAGGGAGCGTAGAAAGCTTCCTGAGTTCCTAAAGCAGTTTTGCTTTGTTAGTGGCTTCTTACATGGGAGCCGGACTAAAATGAGCTAACCCACAAGGACTTAAATTCATTCTGTCATTGGAATCCACGATTGGTTGATTCTATAACCATGGCATGTAAACATGAAGCAAGGCAAACTGGATTATATATAAGAAAGTTACGTTAACCTCATATATGTTTTTTTTCTAGCAAGAATTAAGCTTAAACTTTTGTGTTGCTTTGACTGGAACCAATGTGTAACGGATAGCGATGAAGGCGTGTGATGTCATGACTTTGGGTCCAAGAGCGTACATTTCAGGCTACCATTGCAAAATACAAGCCTTCGGTAAATGAAAAAGAAACCAACGTTTGACAGCAGGTGCCCACTTTCATACCAGTACCATTCCAAGTCACGTCGAACATGAAAATAGAAGTTGAATGCCTACGTTCATACCACTGTTAATGTATGTAAGTCGTGGAGTACATAAAAGCCGAAGAAAATGAGGGTCTGTCAATGCATGAATGCCGGTGGCCCACTTCATCATACCACGGCTAGTCGGAGATATATGGTGGAAATGAAGAGGAAGAAGGGTACAAAAATAAATACTTTGACATGGTACCTGCACGGAAGGGTCATTCATAGGCATTTATCAATCATAAATCAAAGAATTCAACATAATATAATATATATAAATGCCATCTTCGTTATCAAACTGATAAAATTCTTGCGGATAGATACCTTTGCTTCTGCCATACTGAACTACATGACGCCGCAATCCAAAGAAAAACGGTGATCTTACTTCACCGCTCGCTAATTCATGTAAAATATTTCAGGTTTATCAAGAGATGCACTCTCCTATCTACGCAATGGTTTCTCTAGGCAAGAAGAGAAAGATCTCTCGTCTTGAAAAGTATATCAAGTATTTTTCTGTTCACACTGTTTCATGTACGTCTAAAAGAACAACGTAAGAGGGGAGCCCATTTCTTTCGCACAGAAAATTTCTCTATTCCCCTCGGTGCTATTTGTAAGAATTATTGTGAAGAACGAGAAGTACTTCATATCGTCCGATGCCAATGCGGGTGGTCGCTCGGCTGTGTTGCGAGTCGCCAAATTAATTTTAGCGAGCCGAAGAAACTTTCTCTGTGCATTTAATGAATGGCCCAAAGCATTTCACTAATATTGACTTTTGTGTTGCTTTGACTCGAACCTGGTGCTGCCATATCACTTTCAGAGAACGCCGGGTAAGAAGAGAGCTTCATGGATCTTCAAAAAGATGACAGGACCACCTTCTTTAGCCAGAAATCTGTAACAAAAGTTTCGGACCGGTGGTTCCGATGAGGATCCTCCGATGCTCTAGTTAATGGTCTGGAGAATAGCACTAGAGATGATAAAAGTAGTCAAGAATAATCTTCCATTCCTCGTTGTGAGTGAAAGCTTTTATACCTATTCGGGGGTCCCTCTTATCCTTGATGGATGACCATTGAATCACGTAGTCCGTCAGGAGTGGCGCCGTAAGTGGTAGGTGGGCGCATTGCTGCTAGACGTGTGCTGTAAAAAATGGTAACTGCCCGTAGTCTTGGAGATACTTGGTTAGTGGGCCACGTGGTAGCTCTGGGCACTTGTTAGGCAGATGAAAACTTCGAGATTGGTTTTGAGGCCGAAGCTAGAGGCCGAGAGCAGGTCCGAGGCCGAAGTCGAGGTTGAAGCTGAAGCTGAACTCGAGGCCGAGGTGAGGCCAAGTCCGAGGCTGAAACCGAAGCCATGCTCGAGGCCGAGGCCAAGAACGAAGCCAGGCTCAAGGCCGAGACCGAGGTCGAAGCCGGGCTCGAGGCCGGGGCTAGGTCCAAGGCCGAGGCCGAAGCCAAGCTTGAGTCCGAGGCCGAAGCCAGGCTCGAGGCCGAGGCCGAAGCCGAGCTCGAGTCTGAGGCCGAAGCCGGGCTCGAGGCTGAGGCCGAGGTTGAAGCTGAAGTTGAACTCGAAGCTGAGGCCAAGGCCAGGTCCAAGGCCGAAACCGAAGCCATGCTCGAGGCTGAGGTCGAGACCGAAGCCAGGCTCGAGGCCGAAGCCGGTCTCGAGGCCGAGGCTGAAGTTAACTCTGAGGACATGGCCAGATGCCATATTATTGCTCAGCTCCAAAAATTGTGCAGTCTGTTAATTTGTTGCCCATGCAGCATGATCAGCCACATCAGATGCCCCCCTACCCCTGAGTTGGGTGGGTGCACAATCAACAGCGAAAGGGGCGTAATATCACATAGTGACTGATTTTTGTACGCTAACAATTACTATGAGTGCAAGTGTCCTCGAAGGCCATACTTCTTTAATGTTGAGGCATCGGGTGCTGCAATGCCACCGCTGTCTACTTTCGCCATTGGGATAGAGGGAGATTCTTCTCGGGTACAGAACTGCAAAAAGGCAGGTATCATCCTTGCGGTGAGGTCACCGTTGTCTTATCATTGGTTGTGCCCCTCACGTTCCATGCCTCGGGTGGTTGCCGAAACATCTTCTCCAGTGGCGGGCAAGCACGTGGCCAATCTGAATCAGGTGAGATGATTTGAAACAGTGAGGCTTTAAAAGGAGAGTCGCCGCTGACCTTGGTCTTTTACTTCTACCGCATTTGCTTCTTCTTCCCAGTCTAAACCTCTCTCGAGCTTCCATCTGCCCTCTCATGGTTCTGCTCCTCCTTCCTGAGTCCTGTCCTCTCCCCAGCTCTCACCTTTTCGATTGCTTCTTCCAGGTCAGTTTGTCCTCCCAGCTTTCATGGCATCATCTTCTTCCTGCTCTATTTCTGTTTCCGAGGGATATTCCCCTAAACCCTTGCTACCATCCCCATCTCCCACACCTAGCTGGTCCTCTTCTTCTTCCACCGATAGGATTCCTTTAGTACAGCAACGAGCCGTCGGATGATCTCCAGCCTGGAGTCACCCGATCACCGGTAGGGCCCCTATTCAGCACTGTCCGGCCATCGCGGACCTAGTTTCTTCCATCGTGAGGGAGTCCTCTGAATGGACTGCCTCCACCATGACTACCCAAAAAATTGTCAACCTTAGGGCTAAATACAACCTTTCCACCAACATTCCTCTATTTCGTTATGCTCTTGAGGATAAGGTGACCTTCTTTCTACCTGGTAGAGTCGCCCTGTACGAACCTTCTTCAAAGCCGGCCTTCGACTACCTCTTCACCCTTTCATCCTCAACCTTTTAAATAGATATTCATTGGCACCGGCGCAATTAGTTCCGAATTCCATTCGGACTATTGTTGGCTTCCTAGTGCTATGTCACCTTCATGGGATAGAAGCTAGGATTTTCCTTTTCTGAAGCTTCTATATCCTTCGCAAACAATCAGGGTGGTGGTCCTTTACTTCTAGACCAACCAGGGCCCTTAAACTGTATCTTTCTACGTTCATCAAAGGGTGGAAAGATAGATTTTTCTTTGCTCATATTGAGGGGGTGAGAACAATTTGGGGGATACCGAACACCGATCTATCTTTGCTCATATTGAGGGGGTGAGAACAATTTGGGGGATACCGAACACCGAGCCAAACAAGGATCCATCAATGCTCATGAGGGGCCTAGAGGCATTCGGGCAGCTGCTGACTGCCGACGTCCGCTGCTGTAACTAACTCCTGGCAGAAGAGAACCTTTGGCTCATGGGCCTCATTCCAAGTAGTGGTGAGCAGCCATGACCCTTCCCCTTTTTACCCACCTCCTCTTCTTCTTCTTCTTCTTTTTTACTAAGTCATTTCTGACTTGTGCAGACATGCTACCACCAGCTCAGGCAGTGAGGAAGGAGGAGGATAAGAAAAGAATGGCCAAGATGGATGGAGCCTTTGCCGAGAAGAGAGCCAAAGCCGAGGAGGCTAGGAAGAAAAAGGCTTAGGCCAAGGAAGGGGCCAAGGAAAGGGCCAAGGCCAAGGGGGCCAAAAAGAGGGCTGAAGAGGCCGAAGAGTCGAGGAAGAGGCCTCGGTCTCCATCACCGACTCCATCCCGGTCCTCGACTCCTCTTGTCTGCAAGCCTCGGGTGGACTGGGAGGCGCATGTCGACCTCACCACCGACACACCCTCGGAGGAGTCGAGGGCTGAAGTCTTGCCATCGCCACAACCGGTCATTCCAGATGCGGGGTCGACCGAACCGGCCGCAAGATCAGCCCCGGAGGCTACCCCTCCAACGGAAGAACCAACGACCGAAGAGCCTCCTAGGATGGCAGTGTTGATGGAAGAAGGGGTGCCATCAGCCCCTGACACAACACCTACGGCCCCAATGCCTGCTAGAACCACGGAGGAGGATGAAACCGCAGCAACTTCTTTCTAGTCCATCCTTGTGCACAATAGTTGCTGGGCAGAGCGGATGATGGCGCAGGTGTGCATGCCTGAGCTTCAAAGGGATCTTCAGAACCAAAGGACCTCCTCATTCTTCCGCGACACCTTTGTGGCTCACCTTTGGGTAAGTGTTTCCTTTTCATTAAGAGTTTCTTTGTAAGAGTTTCCTTGCCACCTATTCTTGATAGTAGCTTATGCAGGCGGTAAATTCTTTGGCCGCCATGAAGAGCATCCTCTCCCAGGCCGAAGCCACTCTCGATCATTCTCATGAAGAAGTCAACAAGGCTCAGGCCTGGGCAAAGAAGGCTACGAAGGCACTGGAAGTTGCCCAAGCCAAGAGGGCCGAAGAGCAGGCTCGGGCAGAGAGGGCCAAGAAGGCCTTGGAGATAGCCCGAGCCGAGAGGGCGAATGAGAGAGGGCGAATGAGCTCAGAAATGCCCTAGCCTAGGCAGAAAAGGCCGAAGAGGCGCTTGAGGAGGCCCAACGCCGGGCGGACCATGAGTTCAATAACGACTGGGCAGCTGAGGAAAGGAATAACAAGATGGAGTCGAATCTGCTCATGTACCAGACTCGACTGCACTCCGCCAACATACAAATAAGTATGGTTGAGGAGCAGGCGAAGAATGCCGAGGAGACACTCGCCGCTCCGATGCTCAGGTAGCGGAGCTGATGGCGGCTATGAAGGCTGCAGAAGAGAGGGTTCACTACAAGAAAATACTAAAATAGCGACGCAAATTTAGCGATGCAATTATACGTCGCTAAATTGCGACCACTTTGCGATGCCTCTGTGACAACAAAATATTGCGACGCAATTAGCGACGCATTAGCGACTCAATTAACCAGAAAATCAAAAAAAAATAATTTTTTAATATTGCGATGCAAATAATGCATTGTAATATTTTTAAATTAATTTTTTATTAAATATAAATATCAAAAAAAAATATTGCGATGCAACACAGTGCGTCGCAATATTTTTAAAAGAATTAAATATGTTAAATAGCGACGCATTAGCGACGCAATAAACCAGAAAATTAGAAAAATTATTTTTAATTTAGCGACGCACCAATTGCATCACAAATAATTTAAATGAAATTAAATTTTATAAAATTTAAATATCAAAAAAAAATATTGTGACGCAACACAATGCGTCGTAATGTTTTTAAAAGAATTAAATATATTAAATAGCGACGCATTAGCGATGCAATAAATCAAAAAATTAAAAAAATTATTTTTAATTTAGCGACGCACCAATTGCATCGCAAATAATTTAAATAAAATTAAATTTTTTAAAGTATAAATATTAAAAAAATATTGCGATGCAACTCAGTGCGTCGCAATGTTTTAAAAAAAATTAAATATTTTAAATAGCAACGCATTCGCGATGCAATAAACCAAAAAATTAGAAAAATTATTTTTTAATTTAGCGATGCAATAAATGCGTCGCAATTATTTTAAATAAAATTAAATTTTATAAAGTATAAATATGAGAAAAAATAATTGCGACGTAACACAATGCGTTGCAATGTTTTTAAAAAATTAATTATGTTAAATAGCGATGCATTAGCGATGCAATAAACTAAAAAATTAATTAGGGAAATTATGTTTTAATATAGCGATGCACTTGTTGCGCCGTAATTATTATAATTAAAATTAATTTTTATATAATATAATTATCATATTAAAAATTACGATGCAACCCTTTGCATCGCAATGTATTTAAAAAAATTAATTATGTTAAATAGCGATCAGTCCAAAATCGATCGTGACCGATCAGAATAAGGGCTTGGATCGATCGCAACCCTCGAATCGTCGCCGATCGGACCAATCGCCATGGTTCGAGATCGGTCGTGGCCGATCGGGATCAGGGCTTGGATCGATCGCAACCATCGGATCATCAGCGATCTCAGACCGATCACATCGGTCTGGAATCGGTCATGGCCGATTGGGATGAGGGCTTGGATCGATCGCAACCATCGGATCATCGCCGATCGGACCGATCGCCACGGTCCGAGATCAGTCGTGGCCGATCGGGATCATGGATTAGATCGATCGCAACCGTCGGATTGTCGCCTATCGGATCGATCGCGATGGTTCGAGATCGTTGATCGCCAACCGGGATCGATCAGGGCTTCGATCGATGGCAACAGTCAGATCGACGCCGATCGGTGCGATCACCACGGTCCGAGATTGGTCATGGACGATTGGGATCAGGGCTTGGATCGATCGCAATCGTCGGATCATCGCCGATCGGACCGATCGCCACGGTCCAAGATCAGTCGTGGCCGATCGGGATCAGGGCTTGGATCGATTGCAACCATCGGATCGCCAGCGATCTTGGACCGATCGCAACGGTCCAGGATCGGTCGTGGTCGATCGGGATCAGGGCTTGGATCAATCGCAACCATCGGATCGTTGCCGATCGGACCGATTGCCACGGTCCGAGATCGATCGTGGCCGATCGGGATCAGGGCTTCGATTGATCGCAACCGTCGGATCGTTGCCGATCGGACCGATCGCCACGGTCCGAGATCAGTCGTGGCCGATCGGGATCAGGGCTTCGATCGATTGCAACCGTCGGATCGCTAGTGATTTTGGACCGATCGCAACGGTCCGGGATCGGTCGTGGCCGATCGGGATCAGGGCTTGGATCGATCGCAACCATCGGATCACCATCGATCTTGGACCGATCGCAACGGTCCGGGATCGGTCGTGGCCGATCGGGATGAGGGCTTGGATCGATTGCAACCGTCGGATCGCC
The DNA here is from genome assembly GCA_900491605.1 of Calamus simplicifolius. Lineage (NCBI taxonomy): Eukaryota > Viridiplantae > Streptophyta > Magnoliopsida > Arecales > Arecaceae > Calamus > Calamus simplicifolius. Next base: position 744,881 of record UESW01003873.1, on the reverse strand, counting down.
AGCGATCTTGGACCGATCGCAACTATCCGGGAACGGTCATGGCCGATCGGGATCAGGGCTTGGATCGATCACAACCATCGGATCGTTGCCGATTGGACCGATTGCCACGATCCGAGATCGGTCGTGGCCGATCGGGATCAGGGCTTCAATCGATCACAACCATCGGATCGTTGCCGATCGGACCGATCGCCATGGTCCGAGATCGGTCGTGGTCGATCGGGATCAGGGCTTGGATCGATTGCAACCGTCAGATCGCCAGCGATCTTTGACCGATCGCAACGGTCCAGGATCGGTCGTGGCCGATCGGGTCAGGGTTTGGATCGATCACAACCATCAGATCGTTGCCGATTGAACCGATTGCCACGGTCCGAGATCGGTCGTGGCCGATCGGGATCATGGCTTGGATCGATCGCAACCATCGGATCGTTGCCGATCGGACCGATCGCCACGGTCCGAGATCAGTCGTGGCCGATCGGGATCAGGGCTTGGATCGATTGCAACCGTCAGATCGCCAGCGATCTTGGACCGATCGCAACGGTCTGGGATCGGTCATGGCCGATCGGGATCAGGGCTTGGATCGATCGCAACCGTCGGATCACCAGCGATCTTGGACCGATCGCAACAGTCCGGGATCGGTCGTGGCCGATCGGGATCAGGGCTTGGATCGATTGCAACCGTCGGATCGCCAGCGATCTTGGACCGATCACAACGATCTGGGATTGGTCGTGGCCGATTGGGATCAGAGCTTGGATCGATCGCAACCATCGGATCGCCAACGATCTTGGACTGATCGCAACGGTCCGGGATCGGTCGTGGCCGATCGGGATCAGGGCTTGGATCGATCGCAACCGTCGGATCGCCAGCGATCTTGGACCGATCGCAACAGTCCAGGATCGGTCGTGGCCGATCGAGATCAAGGCTTCGATCAATTGCAACCGTCGGATCGTCAGCGATCTTGGACCGATCGCAACGGTCCGGGATCGGTCATGGCCAATCGGGATCAGGGCTTGGATCGATCGCAACCGTCGGATCGTCGCCGACTGGGATCGATCATGGCTTGGATCGATCGCAATCGTCGGATCACTTATAATTACTCAAAAAAAGGTTATGAAAAGTTTAAAAAATATTAAAAAATTATTACGACGTCGTAGCGACGCATTTTAGCATAAAAATTAAACAAATATTGCAACGCAATGTATGTGTTGCAATGTTTTTAAATAAATATATCTAATTAAAAATATTAAAAAAATTATTGTGACGTAATTAGGCATCGCAATTATTATCATAAATTATAAATATTATCATTAATAAATATTTAAAAAATTTTGAGATGCCGTAGCGACACATTTTAGGAAAAAAATAAATAAATATTGTGACGCAATGTATGCGTCGCAATTATTTTTAGTAAATATAAATTTTTTCAGTATTAATAAATAAAAGAATATAATATTGCGACGCATTAGTTGCGTCGCAATGTTTTTTAAATAAATATATGTGATTAAAAAGTTTATAAAATATATTGCGATGCAATTTTTTGTCTTATTAACATTAATTATAAATATTATCATTTATAAATATTAAAAAATTATTGCGACGCCGTAGCGATGCATTTTAGAAGAAAAAAAAAATAAATATTGCGATGAAATATATGCATCACAATTATTTTAAGTAAATATAATTTTTATCAGTATTAATAAATAAAAGAAATATAATATTGCGATGCATATTTGCATCGCAATATTTTTAAAAGAAATATATCTAATTAAAAATATTCAAAAATTATTGCGACTCAATTTTTCGTCGCAATTATTATCATAAATAATTATTATCATTTATAAATATTTAAAAATTATTGCGACGCACTGCTTGCATCGCAATTATTGTAATAAGTTATTATTTTAATCAATTAAAAATATTAAAAAAACATTGCGATGCCTTAGCGACGTAATTCCTAGAAAATAAAAATAAATTTTCCGTCGGACATTGGCGCCAAGTTAGCGACGCATTAGCGACGCAATTATTTGAGTCGCTATTTTTTCATAAAATTATAATAAAACCAGATTAACGATGGATTAGCGACGCATTAATGCATCGCTAATACATAATAAATTTTAAAAAAAATATTGCGACCATATAGCGATGTAAATTATTGCGTCGCTAATTACTTATATAAAAGCGGGCCTTCTCTTCTTCTTCTTCCCCGTCTTGACCTAGCCGTCGCCGTGCTCTAAAAATTTTTGGCTCTCACCTCGCTGCTCCGGCTCCTCCCCTCTGGTGCTCCGGCTCCCCGGCGTTCTCCTTCGACTCCGGCGTCTTCTCTCGACCAAGGTAAGCCCCCACACTCTCTAAAAAAAATTTTTTTTTAATAATTTCCCTTCGGTCACGGCCAAGACCGTGGCCGTCTTCTCCGGCCACGGCCGCTGCCGTTGCCGGCAGTGGCCTGGCCACGGTGGCCAGGCCACGGTGGCCAGGCCACGGTGGCCAGGCCACTGTAAAAAAAAAAAAAAAACATTTCATAACAAGGGGGGGAACACCCCCGCCCCCCCCCCCCCTTTTTTTTCTTATCCGGCACAGCCGTGGCCGCGACTGGACAAGGCAGCCACGGCCGCTGCCGTGGCCGGCAGTGGCCTGGCCACGGTGGCCAGGCCACTGTCACAAAAAAAAAATTTCGTAATAGGGGGTGCGGGGGGAAATCCCCCCCCCCCCTTTTTTTCTTATCCGGCCACGGCCGCTGCCATGGCCGTCTTCTCCGGCCACGGCCGCTGTCGTGGCCGGCAGTGGCCTGGCCACGGTGGCCAGGCCACTGTCACAAAAAAAAAAAAAAAATCGTAACAGGAGGGGAACCCCCCCGCCCACCCCTTTTTTCTTGTCCGGCCACGGCCGTGGCCGCAGTCGGACAAGGCGGCCACGGCCGCTGCCGTGGCCGGCAGTGGCCTGGCTACGTTGGCCAGGCCACTGTCACAAAAAAAAAAAATATTCGTAACAGGGGGGGGGGGGAAACCCCCCCGCCCCCCCCCCCTTTTTTTCTTGTCCGGCCGCGGCCGAACAAGGCGGCCACGGCCGATGCCGTGTCCGTCTTCTCTGGCCATGGCCGTGGCCGGCAGTGGCCTGGCCACGGTGGCCAGGCCACTGTCACAAAAAAAAAAATTTCGTAACAGGGGGGGAGGAAACCCCCGCCCCCCCCCCCCTTTTTTCTTGTCCGGCCACGGCCGCTGCCGTGGCCATCTTCTCCGGCCACGGCCGCTGCCGTGGGCAGCAGTGGCCTGGCCACGATGGCCGGCAGTGGCCTGGCCACGGTGGCCAGGCCACTGTCACAAAAAAAAAAAATTTCCATAACAGGGGGGGGGAAACCCCCCCCCCCCCCCCCCCCCCTTTTTTTCTTGTCCGGCCACGGCCGTGGCCGCGGCCAGACAAGGCGGCCACGGCCGCTGCCGTGGCCATCTTCTGGCCTGGCCGCAGCCACGGCCGTGGCCGGCAGTGGCCTGGCCACGGCCACGGTGGCCAGGCCACTCTCACAACAAAAAAAAAAAAATTTAATAGGGGTGGGGGTGGGAAACCCCCCCCCCCCAATTTTGTCTTCTCCAGCCACGGCATTACTTTCCTCTTATCCCACGCCTGCAGAGATTATACAGATCTGAGGCAACAGCTGCTGATATGAGATGGCATGCCGAACATGAATCTAAAGAGGATGAAATGCGGCATCCATCAGATTCAAAGGCTTGGAAGCATTTCAATGAAAATCATCCTGATTTCGCTGAAGATATAAGGAATGTGAGATTAGGTCTTTGTACCGATGGTTTCCAACCATTTGGTCAAGCGGGGCAACAGTATTAATGTTGGCTTGTGATACTGACTGTATGTAACCTTCCTCCGTGGAAGTGCATGAAAGATACTGCAATGTTTTTAACCGTTTTGGTTCCAGGACCATCAAGTCCAAAGGAAAAGATTGATGTCTTTCTGCAACCGTTGGTGGCCGAATTGAAAATATTGTGGGAAACAGGAGTCGTAGCCTACGACATTTCTATGAAACATAATTTCTTAATGAGAGCTAATTTGATGTGGATAATAATTTTTTGGCATATGCAATGTTGTTTGGTTGGAGCACTGCTGGACGTCTGGCATGCCCTCATTGCATGTATGATTCGGATGCATTTACATTGCAGAAGAGTGGTAAGCAGTCATGGTTTGATAACCATAGGAAGTTCTTGTCCCCAAATCATCCTAACAGGCGTAACTTGATCGCCTTCCGGAAGAACAAAGCAGTCACAAAATTCGCCGAACCGGTTAGGTCCGGCATGGATCTATTGATTCTATAGAGCATTTGGGGTTGATGTATGCATGGGAACCGGATGCAGATAGAATAAATGGCCGTATGTAAAGAACATAACTGGAAGAAGCGAAGTATATTTTGGGATTTGCCTTATTGGAGCACAAATCTCATCCGGCACAACTTGGATGTTATGCATATCGAGAAAAATTTCTTTGATAACATATTTAACACGGTGCTAAACATCCCGGGAAAAACAAAAGATACTGCAAAGTCAAGAGAAGAGCTTAATCAGTACTGCAGAAGAGGTGATTTGAGAAGGAGTGCCGATGGGACCTATCCTAAAGCATGTTACACTCTTGACAGAAATTCATGAGAAGTTTTATGTAACTGGCTTAGAGGGTTAAAATTTCCAGATGGTTATGCCTCAAATATCGGTAGGTGTGTGGACATGCATAAGCTCAAGTTGTTCGGCATGAAGAGTCACGACTGCCATGTTTTCATGCAACGGTTATTACCTATAGCTTTTCGTGAGTTGCTTTCGCAACATGTCTGGAAGGCAATTACGGAGCTCAGCTTATTCTTCAAGGAGTTATCTGCCGCAGTCATTACTTCTGCATCCATGGCAAGGCTTGAGGAGGAAATTCCAATTATTTTATGCAAGCTTGAGCGAATATTTCCTCCCAGTTTTTTTGACTCAATGGAGCATTTACCGGTTCACTTGCCATACGAAGCGAGCATAGCTGGTCCCGTGCAGTATTGCTGGATGTATCCTTTCGAGAGGTAAATATATACATCATTAAGATATGTTGACATTTCAAATATTATTTCATTGCTTGAAAAATTGGTTAATTTTTTGTTGCAACTTTACATATAGGTATCTTAAGAAGTTAAAAAATAATGTGCGTAATAAGGCAAGGGTTGAAGGTTCTATATGCAATGCACACTTGGTCGAAGAAGTTTCAGCTTTTGCCTCACATTACTTTGAGGGTCACGTCCACATGAGGAGCCGAAATCATGGTCGTAACGATGACATATGTGTGGACGAAGAAGAAGCTAATGACGGTAGAATATCAATTTTTAAAGCTATCGGCCGTTCCTTTGGTGGGCAGAAGTCAAGAAATCTTAGCGATATGGAGTATAATGCAGCACATTATTACATCCTAATGAACTGTAAAGAAGTCGATCCATATATTGAGTAAGTGTATACTTCAATGCTAAATTGGATATTTTAATTTAAATTACAATATACCATAATATTTAATTTCTAACATTAGTTTTCATCCTTTTCAATCCATAAGGATGTTTTGTGATAGACAACGATAGATGAATCCCGACATCAGTCAAGTTGCAATTGGGCAGAAATTAGAAACGGAGTTTGCTTACTGGTTTTATGAATTTGTGAGTAGTATCACTCAATCAATTTCGATAATGGCTTTTTTTTTTGAATTGGATGTCAATAGCTTTTTAATTTATAGGTCAACGGTCCATGGTCCAAAACCAACAATATTTTCATTAAATGTCTATCGCAATGGCCATTGAAGACCATAACAACCTCTACTGGCTATTTTGTAAATGGGTACAAATTTCAGATTGAACGATTAGCAGCTTCAAGAGGCACGCAGAACTGGGGCGTGTGTGTGAAAGAAGAAAGTGTTGGAGCAAATATGCAGGATTATTATGGAAAGTTAGTAGAGGTGGTTGAAGTTGAATATCCCGGTTGGCCTATGAAACGAACCGTATTGTTTCGTTGTGATTGTTTCGATCCGATAGTTCCTGTGGGCAAAAGGGTTCATAACGACTACAATTTGGTTGAAGTGAACCATCGACGAAGATTGCAGAAATAACCCATTCATCCTTGCATCCCAAGCTCAGCAAGTCTTTTACTGCGGATATCCAAGTTTGCGCAACGACAAGCAAGATTGATGGGCCGTTTCTAAAATCGTCCCACGTTCAACAATCATATTAGAGGAGAGTTCATCAAGTCAATCAGCCGAGTGCCCTGCATTTCAAGAGGAAGAGATGGAAATGCATGCAATTGAAGATGACACAAGGGCTCCTGAAACATCACTTAGAGATCCAAATGGTGATGTCCAAGAAATTGCGGATGCAAATGTTCGGTTTCCTTCCGATGATAATGAAACTGATTTGCAATCCGATACGGCATCGGATGTTGAACCAACATTTCACGAAACAAATGACACCGATTAAACATAGAGGTTTTTTAAAATTTAACTTTTTTTTATAAGTGTTAAATTTTTACATAGTCAATCATTAATCGTAATTTAATTGTGTGAATCTTTAGTATTTTCAGTATAACGGGTAGAGGTAGATCTACCGACGACAGACGGAGTGAGCAGGGACGTAGCCCTGCTACATCAGATCACATGAGCGTTGGAGATGGAGAGTTTGGATCTCCAGCAGTGGCACAGCATTCGATCTCTCCAGCAGTATTACCATCCAGCCGATCGACACATACCTTGAGAGTTCTTCCACCATCGGCCGCACTGTACTTCGACTTGATGCTCAGGGGATGTAAGTATATACTAATTAAAAATATATGTTTATGTTTTTAAGTCAATTACTTATAAATATGCATTTTTTAACATATTCATTAAGCAGCATCATGTATCCAGCCACATCAGTGCCGTATTTCAGAGGCGTGCAGATCCCAGTGGCTACGATTGGCGCCACGTATCTCCAGCCACGAGGGAGTTTTATTTTTCTGAGTTTCAGGTAAACTTATTAAATACAATTTATCAGTGATATAAAATTTCTTAAACTTAATAAATTTAGAAACTAACTGTTTATTTTAATGCAGAAAAAGTTTACGTGGGATCCTGCCAGCCATGATGCCATTAGGGCAGCATGGGAGGCTCTGACGGGACACCGATACTCCGACATGCTTCATCATTGGAGGTCATCGGGTCAGCATCCTGCGCACGTACCAGAGGGTATTTGGCACGAGTGGCAGCAGGCCTGGCAGTCCGATGGATGGCGCAGGAGGTCCGTATCAGCCAGCATGAACCACTGATCTGAGAAGGGCAGTCCTGGCATGGGTCTCTCCCGCCATACTTTGGGCTCCATTTCGATTCAGGAGCACAGACGGCGTATGGTAAGAAAACATAAATATTTTAATTACTATTTTAGTTATTTACAAATATTTGTATTAATATCTTTTTTTTGTTGTTATAGTCTAAGCAGGAGGGCAGAGATCCTGGTGAGTTTCGTCTATTCAGGGCGACACACACCAGGAGGGATGGTTCCTGGGTCGACACGCGATCACGTGAGGTTGCGGTAAGAAATTAGATTTATGTAGTATTTGTTTAATTTCTAAAATTTTATTTCGAGAAATTTATTAACTCATTTATTGTTGATTTCATAATTTCAAGACACGAGTCGAGGAGCTTCGCTCCCAGGCATCGCAGGTCGACTCTACTGATGGGGAGATGCCCATCGAACTCTCAGGAGAGGAGAGTCGGCGTGTGTTTTTGGAGGCTGTTGGTGCCCAGCCACGAGACCGCAGGGTTTATGGTCTGGGCACTAGAGCTTCTACATATTTTTTCCATCAGGCCTCCAGCTCACAAGTTTCTGGTGATATTCCTCCCGAGCGTTTACATGACCTTCGCAGATCTATTGCAGAGGAGGTTCGCCAGGAGGTCGAGCAGAATTTCGAGGATCGTATGCGAGGCCGGGATCAGGAGATTGCAGACATGCGAGATGAGATGCATTATTTGTGGGATATGGTTAGCCGCTTGTCGCAGAGTCTTCAGCCTCCACAGCCTCCATGTGATTGCCCCGATTCTTGATGTATTTTTCTTTTCTTTTTTTATGTTGTAAAAACTTCAAAATTTTAATATATGAATTATTTTTGGAAATTTATTATTGTTTGGATTGAGTGAAAAATGTTTCTATCAATATTTAGATTTAACGAAATTGTATTAACCGTTTTAATTTTTAATCTTTTATTTTTTTAAAAATTTAATTTGCGACGCATTAGCGACTGAAATTGCATCGCTAATATTTTTAAAATATTATTATTAAATATTGCGACGTAATGACCTGGCATCGCAATAATTTAAAAATAAATTTAATAGCGATGCATTAGCGACTAAAATTGCATCGCTATTATATCTAAAATATTTTTAATAAATATTGCGATGCAATGATCTTGCGTCATAATATTTTAAAAAAAATTTATTTGCGACGCATTAGCGACTCAAATTGCGTCGCTATTATACAAAAAATATTATTATTAAATATTGCGACGCAGCTAGATGCATCACAATATTGCGACGCAATTTAGTGCGTCGTAATATTTAATAATAATTTTAAATATTAAAAATTAATTTTAAATTTAGCGACGCATTTGGATGCGTCGCAATATTGCGATGCAATGTTGCGTCGTAGAGCGTCACAATATTACGACGCAATTGCGACAAATGGGTATTGCGATGGACATCTGAGCGACGCCGTCATTGCGTCGCTATTGCATCGCAATAGCATGTTTAGCGACGCATTTGGGCGTCGCAATATTTTATTTTTCTTGTAGTAGTTGTGCGATAGAGAGAGAAGCCGCTGAGGCTGTAGATAACTTCTGGCAATCTGTTGGCTTCGGCGAAGAGCTGGCAGAGGCTACCACCTATGCCTATGACTTGGGCTTCCAAGACTGCAAGGCCAAAGTGGGAAGAGTCTACAACCTCGAGGGACTCGCCGACCTGGAACCGGATGAAGTAATGGGGGAGACACCAGCAGCACACCATCCCTCCGACAATGATCCAGCGTCGGCCAAGCCCTGAACACCTTGTATCTTTTCTTTTTTTCTTTTCATTCTCCCTTGTAATGAAGTCCAACTAAAGTCAGCAATTTTGTAAACCTTTTACAATCAATAAAAATATTCACTTCCTAAAATCTTTGAGGTTTGTTGTGCTCTTTATTGGTACTTTGCTTCCGTAGTGGCAAAGTTATGCTCATTCCAGAGTAAAGGTGATAAGTCTATTTATTATCCCAATTTAACTATTAAAATAAATATTAATTACTTTTAATTTATTAAGAATTGATACTTTTTATGGATATTTGCAGAAAAGAAGCCTATAGATGGAAAGAGCTCAATTTTTGGAGTCCAATGATGCAGATGACATTCAAATCAGGATTTGGTTTATCCAAAAAGGAAGAAAAAGATGTTTCGCATAATTCCCGATGCAAACTAAGGTAGGTGATGTTGAACGAATGGCTGAAAATTTTTTTCACAATATCTGAATGATCTTGAGCGTCCGATTGACTTCAACTTTGATTAGGAGGAAACCCTAGATGAGCTCTATAAAAGGAGGACCTTAGGCAGTAGTTAGGGGGAGAAGTTTCTACAAAGCTCTTTTTATTCTTCTTTTATTTAGATTATTGTATTTAGGCCTGGGAGAGAAAACTTATGAAGGGGATGCTGGCAGCAGCAATGCATGGATAGATTCCTTCAACTTGGGATGATGATGAAGCCAGTAATCAAGTTTTATCTTTCTTTTTGTTCTTAATTTATATGCAATAAAAATTATGCTCTTCTTTATTATATCTTTTGAGTTATTTTTTTTGATTGAGGTTTTGATCTGGCATACACGGCCTGTACCCTCTATCGACGTACCGTGATCTCAGGATATGGTACGTGCCTAAGAGAAATAAATCATAGTATGATAGATTAGACCCTTAACCTTGTAATTATTAGATAGTTTATACTCTAAACGGATGTACCGTGATCTCCTGATACGGTCCATGCCTGATAAGAGATAAATTATTCTAATTTTAAATTTGTAAAAATTATTACTATTGCAACATTAAAAAAAGAAGATAAAACCTGTTTGCATGGTGGATTCGGATTCCTGGGTTGCTTCTCCTGCTATTTAAATTTCGTTAATTAATTAGTTGTTATCTTTTAAGAACCGCTATTCTTAATATAATCCTTTATAGATAAATTTTCTTTTTCTCTTTCGTGAAATAATTTCCCTTGATCCCCGAGGATACGATCCCGATTCACCACTAGCTATAGTAGTGAGTAGGTTTTATTTTTGACCACCAACGACAGCGATCAAGAGGACGAGGCCAAAAACATATGCCCGGGTTAAGAACCAAAACCGAAGTTAGGGTTGAGATTGAGGTAGAGGCCAGAGTAAAAACTTAAGTTGTAGCTAAGACTAGAAGTTAAAGTTGAGACCAAAGTCGAGACTCGAAGTAGACATCAAGACCAAAGTCGAGACATGGAAGAAGTCGAGACCGGAGTCTGAGAGTTGAAGTTGAAGTCAAGACCGAAGCGAAAATGACTTGAATTTTAAGCGCTGATCCAGCTTCACGCTTGAATGCCGACATAGGATTGGACTTGAGTGCCAACGTGGAGTCGAGCTCGAGTGGCGACGCAAAGTCGGACTCCAGTGCCGACTGGAGTTAAGCTCGAGTGCCAATGCGGAGTCGAGCTTGAGTGCCGACGCAGAGTCAGACTTGAGTGCCAACGCGGAGTCGGGCTCAAGTGCCAACGCGGAGTCTGGCTTGAGTGCTGACATGGAGTCGGGCCTGAGTGCTGACACGGAGTCGGGCTTGAGTTGAAAAATAAAGATTGCTTGAGGACACTCTTGTTAGTAAAAAGAGGTAAATGTTATTTAAATAGACAAGAATGCTCAAGTCTATGATGTCAGTATACATTACTGGTAATGCTGACGGAGATTGTCCGCATTCCATGTGCAAGGGAGTGGCTTCTCGTCCAATCCTTCAATCCGGTATGCTTCGCGATGAAATGCGTCAGTGACCCGATAAGGCCCTTCCCAATTCGGTGACAGCTTGCCTCCTTTCATGGGTTTGGAGTCCTCGGTTTGCCTGAGGACCAGGTTTCCAGAGAGGAATATTCTGGAGCGAATTCGGGTGTTGAAGTACTTTGCAATCCTTTGGCGGTAAGCAGCCATTTTGAGTCATGCTCGATTGCGAGCCTCCTCAACAAGATCAAGGTTGGCTCGCAATTGGCTTAGATTGTCCCCCTCATCGTACGATTGTATCTGAGGACTAGGAATGCCAATCTCTACCATAATGATAGCCTTCATTCCGAACGCAAGACTGAAGGGAGTTTCTCCCGTGGAGGTTCATGGTGTCATGTGATACGCCCATAGCACGTTCAGGAGCTCCTCCACCCATCTATTTTAAAACCATCCAAGCATGTCCTAAGCCCTTGAATGATGGTCCGATTTGTCACTTTGGCTGCTCCATTTGATTGCGGATGACCGATAGAAGTGAACCTTTGGCATACGCCCAGTTCAGCACAAAACTCTTTGGAGGGAGCGTTGTCGAATTATCGACCATTATCGATAACAAGGGTGTGGGGTAACCTGAAACGATAAATAATAGACTTCCAAAAGAAAGTCCTCACCTTGGCTTCAGTGATTTTGGCGAGTGCTTCAGCCTCGACCCACTTGATGAAATGGTTGATGGCAACGAGTAAAAATTTCTGCTGACCAGAGGCTGAAGGGAATGGCCCCAAAATGTCCATTCCCCACTAGGCGAAGGGCCATGGAACTGACAGGGGGCTCAGCCGGAAGGTTGGTAGCCGTTGGATGTTAGCATGCCGTTAGCAGCTATCACACTTCCGAACCAACTCGGCCGCATCTCCTCGCATGGTAGGTTGGCGTAGGGCCTTGTGTGATAGTTCTCTACCCCCCAAGTGGTTTCCACAAATACCCTCTTGGATCTCATGGAGGATGTAGTCAGCGTCCACAGGACCAACACACTTGAGAAGAGGGTGAGAAAAGGACCTTCAATATAGTTGTTCGTCGAGCACAAGTAACTTAGATGCTCGCCATTTGAATAGTTTATCTTTAGTAGGGTCGACCTGAAGGGTGCCGTTGGTGAGGTATTAGACATAAGCGTCCATCCAGAGGGGATCTTGATTGATTGGTAAGGATTCTTCTATCACATCGATACTTGGGGCTTCCAGATATTCCACATAGGTTCTCCCCAGGGTCCCATTGGTCGAAGTGGCTAGCCAGGATAAAGCATCGGCTCTTGCATTCTCCCTCCAGGGAATGTAGCTGACACTAAAATGAGTAAAGGGAGAGGCTTGTGATTGCACCATACTCAAATAGCGAGACATATTAGGATCTCGAGCCTCATACTCTCCCTTAATTTGACCAGAGACGAGCTAGGAGTCGGTGAAGACTCTAAGGTATTTTACCCCGAGCTTCCATGCTAGCCTCATTCCTGACAGCAATGCTTCGTACTCAGCTTGGTTGTTTGTGGCCGAGAAGAGAAAACGGAGGGCATACTCGGTCACTATACCATCTGGACTTGCGAGGATGAGGCCTGCCCTGCTTCCTTGAGAATTTGATGCTCCATCTATATGAAGGATCTAGTCTTCCCCTCTTCCCTCGATTGTAGTGTCCTCCAGCTGCTCCTCTACCTAGGTGTAGGGAGAAATAGTCTCCGAGGCATGCATATTTTTAAAAATTGATAACTATTATCATTGCAGAAATTAAAAGATTACATATTAATCTATCTAATATGCATCAAGATCATATCTTTGCCTATATATTCAGGGTCGTTTGATCTAAAATAAGCATATAAAAACATCAAGATCATATCTTGATCTTCAAGATGACTAGTCACACTATTATCTTGAAGCATGCCTTAAGATCTAAGGATCAAATCACTTACCTTAAGAACAGTAGGTAAATCCTTATTGCTCTGCAGCAGTTCAATCGTCCGGCCTCTAGTATCGTCCACGCGAAGCCCTGAATGATCAGATTTCTGGGAGTGCTAGCTCACGGAAAAATAGCTTTGCTGATCTTGAATCCTCTCACTTGAATCTTCCTCCAAGATCCACCAGGCTTCCGCTAACACCAAAATCATCAGGATTTTCTATTCTAACATTTTAGAATTACAATCCACGACAATTTAGAATTACAATCCACGACAAATCGTGTATTGTTGTTCTATTTTTTGTTCTGTGTTTCTGGTGAGGGAATGCCCTCTATTTATAGTCTCGATTTAGCCTTGACATTTAATTCTGACATTTAAGAATCCATCGTTTGGCAAAAGCGAAGAGACGCCGAAGGCGCGGCGCTTGGTTTAATTCCGACATTAGGAGAAAACCAAGGAGTCGCGGCGTTTGGTGTAGTTCCATCGTTCGAAAAAAACCAAAGAGACGAGGGATAAATCCGACGTTCGGTAAATAAATGTCATGCATTAAATTCTATCTCATGAGATGAGATTTTAGCCATCTCATCATATGTGATCCATATTCGAGAGGTTTGGGTTCTGATCTGAATTTATTTGACTTAACCCACATAGATCATGGTCCAAGCCCAAATCAAATTTGGCTAGTCCTGAATCTATTTAAATTCAAATTAAGTCTAATTTCAAATCAATATTTGAAATTGACTTATCCTTCTAATAGACTTAAACCAAATTGAATCTTATTCAATTGTACTTAACCCAATTGAGATAATTCAATCAATCAAATTGATTAATTAAATCATATACGATTCTCAATCGTTGATCAGCAAATAGATCATCCAAGGAAACTTCTATGCGTGTTACTCTCTAGGTTCGAACCTAAGCCGGTAGCATAGAAACAACTTTCTATACTAATCGATGTGCCCATCTAGCAATGGAACCCGACGTCCGGATAGGTCGAAGAGTTGCCGAGCAAACTCCAAGAACCCTAAGAAATAGTTACCGTATAATTCATCCTCTTGACCACAAATGCTAAGGATGGCTTAAGAGCCTGTCAACTCTAAATAGTAAATCCATAAAGTGATTTCAACTTTAGTGATCATGTGACTTTCACATGAAGTGCCTTGGCCAAGGTCTTGCTAAATTGAAATACAAGCATTTCTCCTTTTAATGGGATAGGTCAAATTCCATCTTGATCCACAACTGACTACCACAAGTACTTGACTGCACCCAGTAACCTTTCGTAGCTGGATTAGAAATCCAGGTGGTCCGGCACCTAAGTACAATGAGTTGCTTGTAAGCCACTGGTTGTGATCTTCAGGTCTGAAGGATACTTATACCTATATCTTCTCAGATTAACTCTTGACAGCAGAGTATCCGGAAATGAGTCATGTTCGGTGAAATGTACTCCTACACTTTCACCTGTATGTCATACCAGTGTCTCTACACTCCTTGGTTAAGAGGATAACCAACAAATATGATATGCAATGTCCTATAATTGATAGTACTATGGCCCTGTCATAGTATATCATTTGGTCGCGAACTCTTTTAAGGACCTTCTAAGATAAATCCTCCTTTATCATGAGGAAGATCCTAAGGGCTTCATCACTTTCAGGAGTATTAAGAAGATGTTCTTGTAATGAATAAACTGCCAAATAACTTTTATTAATATATCAATTTATATACAATTTACATCAGCACAATCATCAAATAATTGGCTTTAGGATACAATTCCCAACAAACTCCCACTTAGCCTAAAGCCACTCATTACAGTATCTAATACCCATCGTCAACTTATAGTTGTCAAACTCCTTGATGCTGAGTGCTTTAGTAAATGGATCACCTAGGTTTTCCTTTCCATCAATCTTCTGAAGATTTATGTCACCTCGGTCTACTATCTCTCGAATAAGATGAAACCGGCACAGTATGTGCTTGGTGCGCTGATGTGCTCGTGGTTTCTTTGCTTGAGCTATGGCACCAGTGCTGTCACTGTATAACAGGACTGGTTCATCTATGGAAGGTGTCACTCTAAGCTCGGAGATGAACTTTCACAGCCACACAGCTTCTTTCGCAGCATCTGATGCAGCGATGTACTCTGCCTTGCATACCGAATCTTCCACTGTATGTTGCTTGAAACTTTTCGAGCAAACAGCTTCATTTAGGATAAACACGAAACCCGATACACTTTTTCTATCATCATGATCTGATTGAAAACTGGAATCAGTATATCCAATAAGTTTCAAATCAGACTCTCCATAGACTAACCACTGGTCCTTAGTATTTCTCAAATACTTAAGGATTGTCTTAACAACTTGCCAGTATTTTTCTTCTGGATCAGATTGGTATCTACTCACTACTCCTAGTGAGTATGCCACATCTGGTCTTGTACATGTCATGGTGTACATAATCGATCCTACTGCCGAAGCATATGGAATTCGACTCATACGTTCTCTTTCATTAGGAGTTGTCAGACAATCCTTCTTAGAAAGATGAATTCCATGGCCTATCAGAATATAGCCTTTCTTGGAATTCTTCATGCTAAACCTCTTCAGCACTGTGTCAATGTACATAGATTGGGATAAACCTAGCATCCTCTTAGATCTATCTCTATAGATCTTCATCCCTAGGATGTATGATGCTTCTCCCAGATCTTTCATGGAGAATTGTGATGATAACCATGTCTTTATTCCTTGTAATGTAGGGATATCATTCTCGATTAAGAGAATATCATCCACATATAATACAAGAAATACAATAATAGAATCGTTAGCCCATTTATAAATCAAGGTTCTTCTTTATTCTTAATAAAGCCATAAGATTTGATCACTTTATCAAATCGTAAGTTCCAACTCCTTGATGCTTGCTTAAGTCCATAAATAGACTTCTGTAGCCTGCACACTTTAGACTCGTCTTCAGATATAAAACCTTCAGGCTGTATCATATACACCTGTTCTTCTAAATCACCATTTAGAAAAGTAGTTTTAACATCCATCTGCCAAATCTCATAATCGAAGTGTGCTACTATAGCTAGCATAATCCGAATGGATTTCAGCATTGCCACAGGAGAAAACGTTTCGTTATAGTCAATACCATAACGTTGACGATACCCCTTGGCAACCAGATGTGCTTTATAGGTCTCTACCCTTCCGTCTGCGCCTCTTTTCCTCTTGAAAACCCATTTACACCCTATGGGTTTTATCCCTTCGGGTGGGTCAACTAATGTCCATACATTATTGTCCTTCATGGAATCAAGTTCGGATTTCATGGCATCAAGCCATTTATTAGAGTCAGTCCTTTGCATAGCATCCATATAGGTGATCGGATCCTCGTTGTTCTCATCGAGTTCAACAGGATCATCGTTCTGGACCAAGAAACCCAAGTATCTGTCCGGTTGATGTGGTACTCTACCAGATCACCTTAATGGTGCATCTAAAATAGGTTTTGAGTTTGATCTAATCAACTCAGATTCTAGGGGTTCACTGGTTTGTGTTGTTCCTTCTACTTGATGAACTTCCTCAAGTTCAACATTAGAGCTATTTGTTCCTTCACTAAGGAACTCCTTTTCAAGAAAAACTACTATATTACTAATGAACAACTTTTGTTCTTCAATATTGTAGAAGTAATATCCTTTTGTTTCTTTCGGATAGTCGATGAAAAAATATTTGTCAGATTTGGGTTCAAGTTTGTCTGATTTTGCACGTTTCACATAAGCTGGACACCCCTAGACTCTCAGATAGGTAATAACCGGTTTATGTCCATACCACATCTCATGTGAAGTTTTAGAAACAGACTTACTTGGAACCTTATTAAGAATATGACAAGCTGATTCTAATGCGTATCCCCAAAATGATATTGGCAAGCTTGCAAAACCCATCATGAACCGAACCATGTCTAACAGAGTTTGATTCCTTCTTTTCGACACACTGTTATATTGCGGTGTTCCAGGAGGAGTCCATTGGGAGAGAATCCCATTCTCCTCTAAATATGTCACAAATTCATTGGAAAGGTATTCGCCTCCTCGATCTGATCGAAGGGTCTTAATACATTTTTCTGTTTATTTTTCTACTTCTTTATGATATAGTTTGAACATTTCAAACGATTCAGATTTATGTCGCATAAGATAGACATAACCGAACCTAGAAAGGTCATCTGTAAAAGTAATGAAGTAGTAATATTCACCTTTGGCACAAGTGCTCATTGGTCCACATACATCAGTATGTACTAGACCCAATAGCTCTTTGGCTCTTTCACCTTTTCCAGTAAAAGATGACTTGGTCATTTTACCAAGAAGACATGATTCACAGGTAGTTAATGATTCACAATCATCAACTCGAAGGATGCCCTCCTGAGTTAACCTATTTAATCTGTTCTTGTTGATATGACCCAGCCGATGGTGCCAAAGATAAATATCTGTGACATCAGTTGTTCTAGGGCACTTACTTGATTGGTACACTACATTCATAGGCTGTGATAATATATAAATGCCATTAGATAAATGCCCAATCATTACAGTGACTCCATTCATAATGATATTCAAAGTAACATTCTTTATTGAAATTTCATAATTATTTTTGGCCAGAAGGCCTACAGAAATTATGTTCAATAAGAACGTTGGGAAAAAATGACAATCATTTAGTATAATGACATTTCTATTGAAAACTATTTCAAGAACTCCTAATGCCAGTACTGGAACTAATCTTCCATCGCCGACATTTAGGAATCTTTCATTGTCCTCAAATCTTCTGGTGACCTGTAGTCCCTGCAATGAATTGCAAATGTTAAAAGGACTCCTGGTATCCAATACCTAGGTCTGATTATCATATATAGAAAAATTACAAGGTGTTATCATATAAATACCTTGTTGAGCAACATCTTGCTCCTTTTTTTTTTTGGCCTGTTTGGATCAAGTGTGGCAATGTAAAGAGGACAGTTCCTCTTCCAGTGCCCTTGTATCTTGCAGTGAAAGCATTCAGCTTGACTTTTATCAACTTTCTTCTTCTGCATCTGATCCCTTATAGATGTCCTAGCATGTTGCACCCTTTTATTATTCTTTTTCTTCTTCCCTTTCCCAAAGGGTTTACGCCCTACCTTAGATCCTTCAACCACATTAACCAAACCCTTAGAGAGCTGGTTATCCTTCTCAAAGTTCTGTAACAATCCCAACAAACCGTGGTAGTTGACTGCAAGCTTTGTCATTCGAAAATGAGTAATAAAAGGTCGGAAGGATGAAGGCAAGGAATTCAGGATCGCATCTTTTCCCAACTGCTCATGTAAGGGAAAGCCGAGCTTGCTTAGAAGTTCTATCTTCTCGATCATGTACAATACATTATCAGTGACAGGAGATCCATCTCTCATTCGAGCATTGAAAATAGTACAACTAGTCTTGTGCCTTTCAACATCGTCGGGTGTGTCGAAAGATTCATTCAACACTTGAATGATTTCTTCTGGCTGAGCATTCTCGAACCGGCGACCGAATTCATCATTCATTGCTGCTAACATGATACAACGCACGCTAGTTCTATCATTGAGCCACTTCTGATAAGTGTCTCTCTCAGAACTTTGGGTGTTTGCATTAGGTATCTTTGGTGCAGGATTATTCAGAATATATAGAATCCTCTTATGCTCAAGGACGATCTTAAGTTTTCTGAACCAGCTATTGAAATTGGAACCATTCAATTTGTCACTATCCAATAGGGACCTTAATGATAAATTAGTGGCCATGTTATGCATAAGGAAAAACTAAAGTTATTTAGTATATAAATTGATTCAGTCTAAAGACTTGGACTTTAGTCTAAAGATTCTCCCACTATTTTATTCAAATTGGCAGCCTCTACACCCCAATTCGAAGAATTATTCTTAATTCTTTAGCGGGCACTAAGATCTACATAAACTACATACAGGCCCAAGTGAAGCTTGGCTAACCCATATGCATCTAAGAGTAGGTTCAAAACCAATTGTTTTCCCAAACAATTCTTACTGTTTAGTTTTGCCCCATGTACCTCTTCAGCAGGCATGAAGTGCCTCCACTGAAAGTTCTGGTTAGGTCCAACCATTAAATGATATAATCAGTGTAACCTATCAATAGACAACCAAGCCCGAGTGAAGCTCGGCTCACCTGACTGTTTATTTAATAGTTACACTGACTTATCATATAATGAATGATAATTCCGATGGTTGACAAGCACCAGGCATGGAGTGCCTCCAATGATTATCAAGACATCGGACTCATTATCACCCACCTTAATGGGAGGCTATGATCTAGTTATCATATAACTATTTTATTTTAAGGACCTAATAATTTTAGAGGATTTTAATAATATGAAGATAAATTGACTAATCAAGTTCTCCCACTGAATCTATGAAATCGGTAGAATGAAACAAGATTAAGTTACGTTAAGTGGCACCTAAATCAGTCATAATGATATCCTTATAGGCATGGGTCAACCCGAATCAGGTAAATGATCTGAATCATAAATGGTTCACCACAATGATCAGGTGAGAGAGATCGATGGGAGGGATATGCCATTAACTCGTTAAAGACGCATCAATACGACACTACAAGAGATTTTAAATATTGCGACGCCCAAATGCGTCGCAATTGCGTCGCTAAACATGATATTGCGACGCAATAGCGATGCAACTAGGGCATCGCTCAATTGTCCGTCGCAATACCCTTTTGTCATAATTGCGTCACAATTTGTGACTCTCTGCGACGCTCTTGCGACGCCACATTGCGTCGCAATATTGCGACGCATTAAAATGCATCGCTAAATTTAAAAATAAATTTAGTTAGTTAAAAAATTAATTTTAAATATTACGACGCACTAATTTGCATCATAATATTTAATAATAATATTTTTTAAAAAAATATTATTATAAATATTGCGACGCAAATTAGTGCGTCGCAATATTTAAAATTAATTTATTAAAAAAATTATATTAAATAATGCGACGCACTAATTTGCGTCGCAATATTTATAATAATAATTTTTAAAAAATTATTATTAAATATTGCGACGCACTAATTGCGTCGCAATATTTATAATTAATTTTTAAAAAAATTAAAATGGTTAATTTAATTTTTGCTAAATCTAAATATTGATACAAACATTTTTCACTCAATCCAAACAATAATATATTTCAAAAAATATTATATATTAAAATTTTGAAGTTTTTACAACATAAAAAAAGAAAAAAAAAATACATCAAGAATCTGAATGATCACGTGGAGGCTGTGGAGGCTGTGGAGGCTGAAGACTCTGCGACAAGCGTCTAACCATATCCCGCAAATAATGCATCTCATCTCGCATGTCTGCAACCTCCTGATCCCGGCCTCGCATACGATCCTCAAAATCCTGCTCGACCTCCTGGCGAACCTCCTCTGCAATAGATCTGCGAAGCTCCTGTAAACGCTCGGGAGGAAGATCAGCAGGAACTCGCGAGCTGGAGGCCTGATGGGGAAAAAATGTAGAAGCTCTAGTGCCCATACCATAGACCCTGCGGTCTCGTGGCTGGGCACCAACAGCCTCCAAAAACACACGTCGACTCTCCTCTGCTGAGAGTTCGACGGGCGTCTCCCCATCAGTAGAGTCGACCTGCGATGCCTGGGAGCGAAGCTCCTCGACTCGTGTCTTGAAATTATGAAATCAACAATAAATGAGTTAATAAATTTCTCAAAATAAAATTTTAGAAATTAAACAGATACTACATAAATCTAATTTCTTACCGCAACCTCCCGTGATCGCGTGTCGACCCAGGAGCCGTCCCTCCTGGTGTGTGTCGCCCTGAATAGACGAAACTCACCAGGATCTCCGCCCTCCTGCTCAGTCTATAATAATAAAAAAATGATATTAATACAAATATTTGTAAATAACTAAAATAGTAATTAAAATATTTATGTTTTCTTACCATACGCCGTCTGTGCTCCTGAATCGAAATGGAGCCCGAAGTATGACGGGAGAGACCCGTGCCAGGACCGCCCTTCTCAGATCGGCGGTTCGTGCTGGCTGATGCGGACCTCCTGCGCCAGCCATCGGACTCCCAGGCCTGCTGCCACTCGTGCCAAATACCCTCTGGCACGTGCGCAGGACGCTGACCCGACGACCTCCAACGATGAAGCATGTCGGAGTATCGGCGTCGCGTCAGAGCCTCCCATGCTGCCCTAATGGCATCATGGGTGGCAGGATCCCACGTAAACTTTTTCTGCATTAAAATAAACAGTTAGTTTCTGAATTTATTAACTTTAAAGAATTATATATCACTGATAAATTGTATTTAATAAGTTTACCTGAAACTCAAAAAAATAAAACTCCCTCGTGGCTGGCGATACGTGGCGCCAATCGTAGCCACTGGGATCTGCACGCCTCTGAAAAAACGGCGCTGATGTGGCTGGATACATGATGCTGCTCAATGAATCTGTTAAAAAAATGCAAGTTTATAAGTAAATGACTTAAAAACATAAACAAATATTTTTAATTAGTATATACTTACATCCCCTGAGCATCAAGTCTAAGTACAGTGCGGCCGATGGAAGAACTCTCGGAGGTCTGTGCCGATCGGGTGGATGGTAATACTGGTGCAGAGATCGAAGGCTGCGCCTCTGCTGGAGATCCAAACTCTCCATCTCCGACGCTCATGTGATCTGATGTCGTAGGATCCAAACTACGTCTCTGCTCACCCAAACTGTCGTCGGTAGATCTACCTCTGCCCCTCATACTGAAAATACTAAAGATTCACACAATTAAATTACGATTAATGATTGACTATGTAAGAATTTAACACTTATAAAAAAAAGTTAAATTTTAAAAAACCTTTATGTTTAATCGGTGTCATTTGTTTCGTGAAATGTTGGTTCAACATCCGATGCCGTATCGGATTGCGAATCAGTTTCATTATCATCGGAAGGAAACCGAACATTTGCATCCGCAATTTCTTGGACATCACCACTTGGATCTCTAAGTGATGTTTCAGGAGCCCTTGTGTCGTCCTCAATTGCATGCATTTCCATCTCATCCTCTTGAAATGCAGGGCACTCGGTTGATTGACTTGATGAACTCTCCTCTAATACGATTGTTGAACGTGGGACGATTTTAGAAACGGCCCACCAATCTCGCTTGTCGTTGCGCAAACTTGGATATCCGCAGTAAAAGACTTGCTGAGCTTGGGATGCAAGGATGAATGGGTCATATTTCTGCAATCTTCGTCGATGGTTCACTTCAACCAAATTATAGTCGTTATGAACCCTTTTGCCCACAGGAACTATCGGATCGAACCAATCACAACGAAACAATACGGTTCGTTTCATAGGCCAACCGGGATATTCAACTTCAACCACCTCTACTAACTTTCCATAATAATCCTGCATATTTGCTCCAACACTTTCTCCTTTTACACACACGCCCCAGTTCTGCGTGCCTCTTGAAGCTGCTAATCGTTCAATCTGAAATTTGTACCCATTTACAAAATAGCCAGTAGAGGTTGTTACGGTCTTCAATGGCCATTGCGATAGACATTTAATGAAAATATTGTCGGTTGTCGACCATGGACCGTTGACCTATAAATTAATAAGCTATTGACATCCAATTCAAAAATAATAGCCATTATCGAAATTGATTGAGTGATACTACTCACAAATTCATAAAACCAGTAAGCAAACTCCGTTTCTAATTTCTGCCCAATTGCAACTTGACTGATGTCGGGATTCATCTGTCGTTGTCTATCACAAAACATCCTTATGGGATGAAAAGGATGAAAACTACTGTTAGAAATTAAATATTATGGTATATTATTATATAAATTTAAATTTTCAATTTAGCATTGAAGTATACACTTACTCAATATATGGATCGACTTCTCGACAGTTCATTAGGATGTAATAATGTGCTGCATTATACTCCATATCGCTAAGATTTCTTGACTTCTGCCCACCAAATGAACGGCCGATAGCTTTAAAAATTGATATTCTACCGTCATTAGCTTCTGCTTCGTCCACACATACGTCATCGTTACGACCATGATTTCGGCTCCTCGTGTGGACGTGACCCTCAAAGTAATGTGAGGCAAAAGCTGAAACTTCTTCGACCAAGTGTGCATTGCATATAGAACCTTCAACCCTTGCCTTATTACGCACATTATTTTTTAACTTCTTAAGATACCTATATGTAAAGTTGCAACAAAAAATTAACGAATTTTTCAAGCAATGAAATAATATTTGAAATGTCAACATATCTTAATGATGTATATATTTACCTCTCGAAAGGATACATCCAGCGATACTGCACGGGACCAGCTATGCTCGCTTCGTATGGCAAGTGAACCGGTAAATGCTCCATTGAGTCAAAAAAACTGGGAGGAAAATATTCGCTCAAGCTTGCATAAAATAATTGGAATTTCCTCCTCAAGCCTTGCCATGGATGCAGAAGTAATGACTGCGGCAGATAACTCCTTGAAGAATAAGCTGAGCTCCGTAATTGCCTTCCAGACATGTTGCGGAAGCAACTCACGAAAAGCTATAGGTAATAATCGTTGCATGAAAACATGGCAGTCGTGGCTCTTCATGCCGAACAACTTGAGCTTATGCATGTCCACACACCTACCGATATTTGAGGCATAACCATCTGGAAATTTTAACCCTCTTAGCCAGTTACATAAAACTTCTCGTGAATTTCTGTCAAGAGTGTAACATGCTTTAGGATAGGTCCCATCGGCACTCCTTCTCAAATCACCTCTTCTGCAGTACTGATTAAGTTCTTCTCTTGACTTTGCAGTATCTTTTGTTTTTCCCGGGATGTTTAGCACCGTGTTAAATATGTTATCAAAGAAATTTTTCTCGATATGCATAACATCCAAGTTGTGCCGGATGAGATTTGTGCTCCAATAAGGCAAATCCCAAAATATACTTCGCTTCTTCCAGTTATGTTCTTTACATATACGGCTATTTATTCTATCTGCATCCGGTTCCCATGCATACATCAACCCCAAATGCTCTATAGAATCAAATAGATCCGTGCCGGACCTAACCGGTTCGGCAAATTTTGTGACTGCTTTGTTCTTCCGGAAGGCGATCAAGTTACGCCTGTAAGGATGATTTGGGGGCAAGAACTTCCTATGGTTATCAAACCATGACTGCTTACCACTCTTCTGCAATGTAAATGCATCCGAATCATACATGCAATGAGGGCATGCCAGACGTCCAGCAGTGCTCCAACCAGACAACATTGCATATGCCGAAAATCACTTATTGTCCACATCAAAGCAGCTCTCATTAAGAAATTTTGTTTCATAGAAATGTCGTAGGCTACCACTCCTGTTTCCCACAACATTTTCAATTCGGCCACCAACGGTTGCAGAAAGACATCAATCTTTTCCTTTGGATTTGATGGTCCTGGAACCAAAACGGTTAAAAACATTGCAGGATCTTTCATGCACTTCCACGGAGGAAGGTTATATACAGTCAGTATCACAGGCCAACATGAATACTGTTGCCCCGCTTGACCAAATGGTTGGAAGCCATCGGTACAAAGACCTAATCTCACATTCCTTATATCTTCAGCGAAATCAGGATGATTTTCATTGAAATGCTTCCAAGCCTTTGAATCTGATGGATGCCGCATTTCATCCTCTTTAGATTCATGTTCGGCATGCCATCTCATATCAGCAGCTGTTGCCTCAGATCTGTATAATCTCTGCAGGCGTGGGGTAAGAGGAAAGTAATGCATCCTCTTGTAAGGCACACTTTTCCTCCTACTTGTACCGGCTCCTCCTTCGGTGTTTTTGAACCTCGATTGCCCACAAATCTTACACCATCTCAGCTCTGAGTCTTCACCCCAAAATATCATACAATTGTTCAAGCAACAATCGATCTTATTAACTGGGAGCCCAAGCCCACGCAACAACTTCTTTGTTGCGTAAAAACTGTCTGCGGCAACATTATCATTTGGCAGAATTTCTTTGATTAACTCAGCTACAGAATTGAACGCCTTTTCTGATAATCGATGTTCTGCCTTAATATTCAACATTCGAGCAGCTGTAGAGAACTGGGAATGACCCTCACACCCAGGATACAATTCTTGATTTGCAGCACGCAACATATCATAAAATTGTTGTGCTTCTGGATTTGGTTCTTCCATAAATGTATTCTGATTGAAGTCATTACCCGATGCATTCATCACCATTTGTTCATATGTGTTTAAATTCACAAATGGTTCATCTACGGGAATTGACTCTTGTTGGCCTATAACAGCTGCTGGAATATCCTCTGGTTCACCATGACAGTACCAAACATAGTAATCAGGAACAAAACCCTTCTTACACAAATGCACCTTAACAGTTTCCACATCTCTGTAGGCTTTATTCTGACACCTGTGGAAGTTGCATGGGCACCTAATCCTAGGCCCATCCATCCATTCAGGTTGGCTACATGCAAATGCGATAAATTCTTCCAATCCATTCAGAAAATCTGGATTCAGCAAGCCATCTTTTATCCTTGCATACATCCATGAGCGAGTCCCGCTCATTTTTGACCGACTTATACAAAGTCTGGTAAATCATTAAATGAAACCAAAAATAAAACTATATTAGTATTAATAATATATAACTAAATTATTTCTTGGGCACAACTAAGGTTAATTACAACCAATTAAATCATTTATAAGTACCCAAATTTTTTTTAGGCAACTAAGGACCCTACCATGCAAGGGCGAGCCACGGCTACGATCCTTGGGGTGCTAGCAAGGACCGATGCATAGGTTAATGGCTAAAGGAGGGCTTGAGTTTGTGTGCGTTTAGTCATTAGACTTCACAAGAATTCAAGTGTCTTAAATAATTCTACCTTCACTCCATGTCTACAAGGTAAGGCCCTATCCCATTCAAGAATATTTTTTGTGATATGTTATTCTGCTATTAATTATCATCGATCGGCAACATTGAAATTTCGGCAGCATTTTCCCATATGTTCTCCTAATGTGTGGTATATAAGCCACACTAGGAGAACGTATGAGCAAATGCAAACCGAAATCTCACCCCACGATGATTACTAGCAGACTAACATGTCACAAAAAATATTCCCAAACTGTCCACCAGGACAATTTGAGAATTTGCAAGACTAAGGCTTACAAATTCTCAAACGGGTCTAAAGGTTAATTAAAGTGCTGTGATTATGGAAGTCCGAAGACAATCGAACTTATGCTTGTTATTCTTAACTTCTTGTGAATTATACATGTAATCACTAACTTTTTAAGATTATTGTGTCAAATACAAATGTTTGCGAATACTAAAATGTAAATCATTGAAACTAGTAATTTGTTGCTGGAAATTAAATAATATTACAACAAAACATTTTATTTAGCATTTCAAAATGTAATGCATCATTAAGTTTGCAGCAGAATATAAATAATCAAGACATAACAAATGTAAATGAGTATAAATGCACAAATACTATTGTCATAAACATTCTGCTTAAATTAATTATTGCATAAATATTATGTAAATTAAATAATCTAGCATTACAAATATTATTGAATAATCAAGACATAAAAAACAGTCAATCCAAACAGCTTTATTGAAAAACAGAGGGGAAGGGGGGTTTCCTCCCTCCCCTGTGTTAAAACAAAGTTTTTTTTTTTTTTTTGTTGACAGTGGCGGGGGGTTTCCTCCCCTCCCCTGTTTAAAAAAAAAAAAAAAATTTTTTTGATTACAGTGGCCTGGCCACCATGGCCAGGCCACTGCCGGCCACGGCAGCGGCCGTGGCCGGAGAAGACGGCCACGGCAGCGGCCGTGGCCGCCTTGTCCGGCCGCGGCCACGGCCGTGGCCGGACAAGAAAAAAAGGGGGGGGGGGGTTTCCTCCCCTCCCCCCTGTTTAAAAAAAAAAAAAAATTTTTTTTTTATTACAGTGGCCTGGCCACCGTGGCCAGGCCACTGCCGGCCACGGCAGCGGCCGTGGCGGAGAAGACGGCCACGGCAGCGGCCGTGGCCGCCTTGTCCGGCCGCGGCCACGGCCGTGGCCGGACAAGAAAAAAAGGGGGGGCGGGGGGGTTTCCTCCCCTCCCCCTGTTTAAAAAAAAAAAATTTTTTTTTTTTTACAGTGGCCTGGCCACCGTGGCCAGGCCACTGCCGGCCACGGCAGCGGCCGTGGCCGGAGAAGACGGCCACGGCAGCGGCCGTGGCCGCCTTGTCCGGCCGCGGCCACGGCCGTGGCCGGACAGAAAAAAAGGGGGGGGGGGTTTCCTCCCCTCCCCCTGTTTAAAAAAAAAATTTTTTTTTTTATTACAGTGGCCTGGCCACCGTGGCCAGGCCACTGCCGGCCACGGCAGCGGCCGTGGCCGGAGAAGACGGCCACGGACCTACCGTGGCTGGAGAAGACGGCAGGGAAAAAAAAAAAACAAAAAAAATTTTTTTTTTTTGATTTTTGGGGCTAACCTTGGTTGAGATGGCCGGGAGCCGTCGGAGGAGATCCTCGGGGGGGCTGGGAGTCGGAGGAGATCGCCGGAGTTTCGAGCTTTATCACGGCGGCGGCGGCTAGGTCAGACGGGAAGGAGGAAAGAAGAAAGGGGCCGCTTAAATATAGGTAATTAGCGACGCCAAATTGGCGTCGCAAATTCCGTCGCAATATTTTTTTTTTTTTGTCTTAGCGACGCACGTGGGCATCGCTAATCCATCGTTAATAAATGTAAAAAATACTTTTATGAAAACATAGCGACGCCAATAAATGCGTCGCTAACGCGTCGCTAAATTGGCGCCATCGTCTGGCGGGAAAAATAATTTTATTTCTAATAATTGCGTCGCTAAGGCATCGCAATATTTTTTAATAATTTTAATTGATTAATATAAAAAGTTATTACATATATTGCGACGCAAGCAACGCATCGCAATTATTTTTTAAATATTTTTAAATGAAAATATTTAAATTTATTATAATAATTGCGACAACAAATTGCATCGCAATTATTTTTTAATATTTTAATCAGCTATATTTATAATTAATGTTAATAATTACGACGATAAATGGCATCGTAATTTATTTTATAAAATTTTTAATTACATAAATTTATTTAAAAAACATTGCGATGATCGGCGACGATCCAACGGTTGCGATCGATCCAAGACCTGATCCCGATCGGTGACGACCGATCGCGGACCGCGGCAATCGTCCGATCGGCAAAGATCCGACGGTTGCGATCGATCCAAGCGTGATCTCGATCGGCCACAACCTATCTCGGACAGTTGCAATCCGTCCGAGATCGGCGACGATCCGA
This sequence comes from Calamus simplicifolius, assembly GCA_900491605.1. Classification (NCBI taxonomy): domain Eukaryota; kingdom Viridiplantae; phylum Streptophyta; class Magnoliopsida; order Arecales; family Arecaceae; genus Calamus; species Calamus simplicifolius. The sequence continues at coordinate 716,665 of UESW01003873.1, read as the reverse complement.
CGGTTGCGATCGATCCAAGCCCTGATCCCGATCGGCCAAACCTATCTCGGACCGTTGCAATCCGTCCGAGATCAGCGACGATCCGACGGTTGTGATCGATCCAAGCCGTGATCCTGATCGGTCACAACCTATCTCGGACAGTTGCAATCCGTCCGAGATCGGCGACGATCCAACGGTTGTGATCGATCGAAGCCCTGATCCGATCGGCCACAACCTATCTCGGACAGTTGCAATCCGTCCGAGATCGGCGATGATCCGACGGTTGCGATCGATCGAAGCCCTGATCCCGATCGGCCACAACCTATCTCGGACAGTTGCAATCCATCCGAGATCGGCGATGATCCGACGGTTGCGATCGATCCAAGCCCTGATCCCGATCGGCCACAACCTATCTCGGACCGTTGCAATCCGTTCGAGATCGGCGACGATCCGACGGTTGCGATCGATCCAAGCCGTGATCCCAATCGGCCACAACCTATCTCGGACAGTTGCAATCGTCTGAGATCGGCGACGATCCGACGGTTGCGATCGATCGAAGCCCTGATCCCGATCGGCCACAACCTATCTCGGACCGTTGCAATCCGTCCGAGATCGGCAACGATCCGACGGTTGCGATCGATCCAAGCCGTGATCCCGATCAGCCACAACCTATCTCGGATAGTTGCAATCCGTCCGAGATCGGCGACGATCCGACGGTTGCGATCGATCCAAGCCATGATCCCGATCGGCCACAACCTATCTCGGACCGTTGCAATCCGTCCGAGATCGGCGACGATCTGACGTTGCGATCGATCCAAGCCCTCAACCCGATCGGCGACGACCGATCACGGACCGCGGCAATCGGTCCGATCGGCAAAGATCCGACGGTTGCGATCGATCCATGCCGTGATCCCGATCGGCCACAACCTATCTCGGACAGTTGCAATCCGTCCGAGATCGGCGATGATCCGACGGTTGTGATCAATCCAAGCCCTGATTCTGATCGGCGATGACCGATCGCGGACCGCGGCAATCGGTTCGATCGGCAAAGGTCCGACGGTTGCGATCGATCCAAGCCGTGATCCCGATCGGCCACGACCTATCTCGGACAGTTGCAATCCGTCCGAGATCGGCAACGATCCGACGGTTGCGATCGATCCAAGCCCTGATCCTGATCGGCGACGACCGATCGTGGACCGCGGCAATCGATCCGATCGGCAAAGGTCCGACGGTTGCGATCGATCCAAGCCGTGATCCCGATCGGCCACGACCTATCTCGGACAGTTGCAATCCGTCCGAGATCGATGACGATCCGACTGTTGCGATCGATCCAAGTCGTGATCCCGATCGGCCACGACCGATCTCGGACAGTTGTAATCCGTCCGAGATCGGCGACGATCCGACGGTTGCGATCGATCCAAGCCCTGATCCCGATCGGCCACAACCTATCTCGGACCGTTGCAATCCGTCCAAGATCGGCGACGATTGGACGGTTGCGATCGATCCAAGCCGTGATCCCGATCGGCCACAACCTATCTCGGACAGTTGCAATCCGTCCGAGATCGGCGACGATCCGATGGTTGCGATCGATCCAAGCCCTGATCCCGATCGGCCACGACCGATCTCGGACCGTGGCGATCCGTCCAAAATCGGCGACGATCCGACGGTTGCGATCGATCCAAGCCGTGATCCCGATCAGCGATGACCGATCGCGGACCGCGGCAATTGGTCCGATCGACGACGATCCGAGGGTTGCGATCAATCCAAGCCCTTATTCTGATCGGTCACGATCGATTTTGGACCGATCGCTATTTAACATAATTAATTTTTTTAAATATAATGACGCAAAGGGTTGCGTCGTATTTTTTAATATGATAATTATAATATATAAAAATTTAACTTTAATTCAAATAATTACGATGCAATAAGTATGTCGCTATATTAAAACATAATTTTCCAAATTAATATTTTCGCTTATTACATCGCTAATGCGTTGCTATTTAACATAATTAATTTTTTAAAAAGATTGCAACTCAATGTGTTACGTCGTAATTATTTTTTCTCATATTTATAATTTATCAAATTTAATTTTATTTAAAATTATTATGACGCATTTATTGCGTCGCTATATTAAAAAATAATTTTAATTTATTTTCTGGTTTATTGCATCGCTAATGCGTCGCTATTTAAAATATTTATTTTTTTCCAAAATATTGCAACGCACTGGGTGGCGTCGCAATATTTTTTTAAAATATTAGTACTGTAAAAAATATAATTCCATTTAAATTATTTGCGACGCAATTGTGTCGTCGCTAATTTAAAATTAATTTTCCTATTTTTTAGTTTATTGCGTCGCTAAGGCATCGCTATTTAAAATATTAAATTCTTTTCAAAATATTGCGATGCACTGGTTGGCGTCGCAATATTTTTTAAAATATTAAGACTGAAAAAAATATAATTCCATTTAAATTATTTGCGACGCAATTATTGCGTCGCTATATTAAAAATAATTTTTCTATTTTATAATTTTATTGCGTCGCTAAGGCGTTGCTATTTAAAATATTTAATTCTTTTGAAAACATTGCGACGCACTGTTGGGCGTCGCAATATTTTGTAAACTATTTATACTTTAAACAATATAATTTCATTTAAATTATTTGCGACGCATTTGTTGCGTCGCTAAATAAAAATTATTTTTCTTATTTTCTAATTTATTGCATCGCTAATGCGTCGCTATTTAATATATTTAATTCTTTTAAAAAATTTGCGACGCAATTTGATGCGTCGCAATATTTTTTTCCGATAATTAGATTTTATAAAATTTAATTTAATTTCAATTATTTGCGATGCAATTGATGCGTCGCTAAATTAAAAATAATTTTTCTAATTATCTATTTTATTGCGTCGCTAATGCGTCGCTATTTAAAATATTTAATTCTGTAAAATAAATTGCGACGCAATATTTGCATCGCAGTAGTTTTATTAATATTTATATTTCATAAAAAATTAATTTAAAAATATTGCAACGCAATATTTGCATCGCAATATTAAAAATTTAATTTTTTTTTTAATTTTTTGGCTAATTGAGTCGCTAATGAGTCGCTAATGCGTCGCAATATTTTGTTGTCACAAAGGCGTCGCAAAGAGGTCGCAATTTAGCGACGCAAAATTGCGTCGCTAAATTTGCGTCGCTATTTCGGTATTTTCTTGTAGTGCGAGTAGCTCCCAATTAAAAATCATTCGATCGTTGATCCTAGAGCAACTTGCCATCCCACCTTGACATCATATGGTTAACCAATTCTGATTTGACCATCTAATAGATTCATGCTCAACCACGGAGCCTAATCTACTTCTATTTGGTTTAATCAAAGAGAAGGACTTGATCAACTACAGCTATTGTTTGATTTCGAGCATTCTTAACCTAATCTAATTAGATTTGAACAAATACTCTTTTAGTCCAGTTGATTTAAACCTTAGAGTCTAACCCTTTATGGACCCGATTTAGCTAACCCAAATGATTAGATATATTTCATGTTAACATGTCATATATTTCAATCAAGCATAATGTTACTACTCATAATTCCTATATTTAGATCATATCTAAAAAAAAAATTATGAACTAATATTTGACATTCAAATAAAACTCTCATAAATATTTGTATGTTTTATAACATAGACATCATGCCATCATATATCATATCTATGTTTTTATACTAAACATGCAAATATTATGGTTATATACAACATCAATATGTATCAAATATAAAATATCTTTTGAGAGTGTGTGTAATCTATATTTTGATGCCAAAGCATAATTTAAATTTTCTTTAAACAAAGCATCAATGATAAAACAATCGCACGGCAATATGTCACAGAATACCTCATTGAATGGGTAATTCGGATTTTCAATCCACCTGTGACCATATGGCCTTGTGATAAGTTTTAGCCATAATTATATAATTAATGAGAATATTAATTTACATGCAATAAATTAGATCATTAACGAAACCATGGCTCTGATACCATTTGTAAGGAGAAATAGTCTCCGAGACATGCATATTTTTAAAAATTGATAACTATTATCATTGCAAAAATTAAAAGATTACATATTAATCTATCTAATATGCATCAAGATCATATCTTTGCCTATATATTCAGGATCGTTTGATCTAAAATAAGCATATAAAAACATCAAGATCATATCTTGATCTTCAAGATGACTAGTCACACTATTATCTTGAAGCCTGCCTTAAGATCTAGGGATCAAATCACTTACCTTAAGAACAGTAGGTAAATCCTTATTGCTCTGCAGCCGTTCAATCGTTCGGCCTCTAGTATCATCCACGCAAAGCCCCAAATGATCAGATTTCCGGGAGTGCTAGCTCATGGAAAAATAGCTTTGCTGATCTTGAATCCTCTCACTTGAATCTTCATCCAAGATCCATCAAGCTTCCGCTAACACCAGAATCACCCAGATTTTCTATTCTAACATTTTAGAATTACAATCCACGATAAATTGTATATTGTTGTTCTATTTTTTGTTCTGTGTTCTTTGGTGAGGGAATGCCCTCTATTTATAGTCTCGATTTAGCCTTGACATTTAATTCTGACATTTAAGAATCCATCGTTTGGCAAAAGCAAAGAGACGCCGAAGGTGCGGCGCTTGGTTTAATTCCGACATTCGGAGAAAACCAAGGAGTCGGTGTTTGGTTTAGTTCCGTCGTTCGGAGAAAACCAAAGAGACGAGGGATAAATCCGACGTTCGGTAAATAAATATCATGCATTAAATTCTATCTCATGAGATGAGATTTTAGCCATCTCATCATATGAGATCCATATTCAAGAGGTTTGGGTTCTGATCTGAATTTATTTGACTTAACCCACATAGATCATGGTCCAAGCCCAAATCAAATTTGGCTAGTCCTGAATCTATTTAAATTCAAATCAAGTCTAATTTCAAATCAATATTTGAAATTGACTTGTCCTTCTAATAGACATAAACCAAATTGAATCTTATTCAATTGTACTTAACCCAATTGAGATAATTCAATCAATCAAATTGATTAATTAAATCATATATGATTCTCAATTGTTGATCAGCAAATAGATCATCCTAGGAAACTTCTATGCGTGTGACTCTCTAGGTTCAAACCTAAGCCGGTAGCATAGAAACAACTTTCTATACTAATCGATGTGCCCATCTAGCAATGGAACCCGACGTCCGGATAGGTCGAAGAGTTGCCGAGCAAACACCAAGAACCCTAAGAAACAGTTACCGTATAATTCATCCTCTTGACTACAAATGCTAAGGATGGCTTAAGAGCCTGTCAACTCTAAATAGCAAATCCATAAAGTGATTTCAACTTTAGTGATCATGTGACTTTCACATGAAGTGCCTTGGCCAAGGTCTTGCTAAATTGAAATACAAGCATTTCTCCTTTTAATGGGATAGGTCAAATTTCATCTTGATCCACAACTGACTACCACAAGTACTTGACTGCACCTAGTAACCTTTCATAGCTGGATTAGAAATCCAGGTGGTCCGCCACCTAAGTACAATGAGTTGCTTGTAAGCCACTGGTTGTGATCTTCAGGTCTGAAGGATACTTATACCTATATCTTCTCGGATTAACTCTTGACAGCAGAGTATCCGAAAATGAGTCATGTTCGGTGAAATGTACTCCTACACTTTTACCTGTATGTCATACCAGTGTCTCTACACTCCTTGGTTAAGAGGATAACCAACAAATATGATATACAACGTCCTATAATTGATAGTACTATGGCCCTGTCATAGTATATCATTTGGTCGCGAACTCTTTTAAGGACCTTCTAAGATAAATCCTCCTTTATCGTGAGGAAGATCCTAAGGGCTTCATCACTTTCAGGAGTATTAAGAAGATGTTCTTGTAATGAATAAACTGTCAAATAACTTTTATTAATATATCAATTTATATACAATTTACATCAGCACAATCATCAAATGATTGGCTTTAGGATACAATTCCTAACACTAGGTGCATTCAATCAGAAAATCTGCCAAGATCTGGAACTTCATGACCGACCTGGATCGAAACGACAGGTCGAATTCTCTCAGCTTCACTGTCCACTTCGCCAATCAGCTAGAGGTGTCAGGATGAGAAAGAATTGCCCTAAGTGGCTGATACGTGACCACCACAATCGAGTGTGCTTGAAAGTAAGGTCTGAGATGCTGAATAGAGATGATTAATGTAAAAATAATCTTTTTGGTATTAGAATACCTACCTCTGCATTGTGAAGCACTTTTCTTGTGTAATAGACTGGCTTCTGCATCTTGTCAGCATCGACACGAACTAGCATGGAACTCACCGCTTCGAGGGATGTAGCGAGGTAGAGGAAGAGTTGTTCTCCTCCCTTTGGCTTGGATAGCAAAGGTGGAGTGGACAAGAACTTCTTCAATCCTTCGAAAGCTTTCTGACACTCCATTGTCCACTCGAAGCTGTCAACTTTGTGCAAGGCTTTGAAGAAGGGTAGACATCTTTCTACTGACCTTGCTAGAAAATGGCTCAAGACTGCTATCCTTCCTATGAGCCATTGCACTTTCTTCTTGTTATTTGGTGGTTTCATATCGATGATGGCCTTGATCTTCTTGGGGTTAGCTTCGATTCCCCTCTGTGTCACCATAAAGCCCAGGAATTTGCTTGTTGTGACTCCGAAGACGCACTTCCGTGGATTTAGTTTCATCTGGTATCAGCGAAGGTTTTCGAAGATTTATGACAGGTTAGCAACATGATCGTTGGCATGGATGATTTTTGTTAACATGTCATCCATGTACACCTCCATGTTGTGCCTGATTTGGTCTTCGAAGACTTTATTCATCAACCTCTGGTATGTGGCCCCTGCATTCTTCAACCCGAAGGGCATGACCTTGTAGCAATAGATGCCTTTCTCGGTCACGAAAAAATTGGCCTCCTCATCAAACAAGTCCATCCTTATCTGGTTGTACCCTGAGAAGGTATCCATGAAGCATAAGGGTTTTATGGCCTGATGTGGTATCCACCAATTGATCAATCCTGGGCAGTGGAAAGCTATCCTTGGGGAATGCCTTGTTGAGGTCGTGAAATCAATACACATCCTCCAGCTTTCATTGGCCTTAAAAACTATGACCACATTAGCTAGCTAGACTGGAAAATATGCCTCGCGTATGTGGCCCGTTGCGATCAGTTTACAGACTTCTTCGTCCATGGCCTTTTGCCTCTTGGGAGCGAAACTCCTTTTCTTTTGCCGAACAAGTCGACTCCTTGGGTCGATGCTAAGTCTATGGGTGATAACTTTAGGTGGCACTCCTGGCATGTCCGAGGCTGACCAAGCGAAGACATCCGTGTTGGTCCGCAAAAAAGCAAGTAACCGATCTCTCGCTTATGTAGGAAGAAGCGTTCCAATTCGAATTGTCCTCGTTGGATCCTCCCATAGCAGGAAGGCCAGCAAGCTTTCAGCCAGTTCTCCTCTTCTTTCAGAGTCTCTGGGGTCAAGTGGCTTGGGCATTAGCGGAGCAGTCACCTCATAAGGGCTAGGAGTAGTGTGATAACATAGGGGTATCAAGTTCCATTCCCCGCGCATCTCTCCGACTTCCTTGTTGGTAGGAAACTATACCAGTAACCTTTTTATAGAGATGATGGCATCTAGGAGGTTGAGATCGGGTCTTCCAAGAATAGCATTGTAGGCTAAGGGAACTCGGACAACTAGGAATTTTATGAAGACTGTGCTCTAGCGCGGTTCCATCCCGACCTTAACCAGGAGAGTGACCTCTCCTTCTACCTTTACAGAATCCCCAGTGAAACCCATCAAGAGAGTGGTCACGGGGCAAAGAAGACTAGGAGATAAATTTATTCGAACAAATGCCTCATACGAAAGAACATCAACTGAACTTCCACTATCAATGAGAATTTGCTTTACAGGGTGTTTAGCTATCATCATTGACACGACGACGCTATCATCATTAGGTTTCTCCATCCCTTCTAGGTCCCTTCCAAAAAAAGAAATTACAGAGCCTACACCATCCTCATGCTGCCTTATAGGGTTGCTGCCTGTCCCTTAGGAGATCATGGCCACCGTCTTCTCTGTTGGAGCATTATCCACGCCGATCTAGGCAGTAGAAGGTGCCGATGGGCTCGGAGCAGTGGAATTTCCTCTCTCGACAAACTTTTTCAGATGACCCTGCTGAACAAGTTCTTCAATGGCTTTCTTCAGTAGGTGCCAGTCCTCCGTGTCGTGGCCATAGTCCCAATGATAGCGGCAGTAAAGATCTTTATTACGGGGGACTCCATGCCTCAGGGAAGGCGGATGCCGAAGATAGGGCTCGCCCTTAATCTCCAGCAAGATATGGGATATTGGGGTGAGAAGTGAGGTGAAGTGCTCCTTGGGAGCTAGGGCCCGAGGTCAATTATCTGGACGACGAGGCTCAAACTTCCTAGGCCACGCTCCAATAGGCTCTGAATGCGATGGCTTCTTACTAGACCCCTTGTTGACTTCCCTTCTGAAAAAATCTACTTTGTCAGCGCGGATATACTTCTGCACTGACTCAGCAATTTGGCATAAGAGATGGGAGGCTTCTTATCCAGAGAATAAGCAAAGCAGGAGGAACATAGTCCCCACTGGACTTCAAGGCCAAGGTGGCCACGGAGTTCTCAAGATTATAGACTTTGAGCACAACTTCCTTGAATCGAGCTACAAAGTCCTTCAAGGTTTTGCTGCTCCTCTGCTGGATGGAAAATAAGCTGTCAGCCACACTGGGGATCTTCTGGCATGCATCAAAGTGGGCCAAGAAGGATCTCTCCAGCTGCCTAAAGGAGTTAATACTGCATGGTGGCAAGTGAGAATACCATGCACGTGCAGCCTTTCAGAGTGTTGCTGGAAAGGTGATGCAAAGGAGAGAATCTATTGCCCCCTGGACTTGCATGAGGACTTTGTAACTCTCCAGGTGATCCAGTGGGTCTGTGGTGTCATCATATGGATCCAGCTGGGGTAGACAAAATCAGGATGGGACCGGTTCCTTCATGATATGGCGGGATAATGGGGGGCAGTGGTCGTAGTCTATCCCATGAGGGTTGGTAATTCTGCAGCTAAGCTCCTCTAGCCGCAGATGATACTATCCAACTGCCGCTCAACCCGACAAGCAATCCATCTGTCGAAGGAATCTCCCCTCGAAGATTCAGGGGACGAATGGGAAGAGGGTCACCAGTGGAAAGGATGCACCTGCTCGGGTTTCTTCCCACTACGCTGCTTGGAGAGGCGGTCAGAGCGATGGGAAGGGGATCGCAGCCGTTTGGAGGTCTCTCGGTGATGGGGTTTTGGAGATATGCAATGGAAGGTCTCCGAAGGAGTCCTACCATGGTGAGACTGGCTAGCCCAATGACCCCCCGCATGGGGCAGAGAGAGCTGAGATAGCAATGGCGTAGTGGTGGAGCATTGTTCCTACAGCCCCCGAACAATCGCCTTCAGATCTTGAACTTGCTAGGTCAGGATGGTGAGCCGGTCAGTTTAACTGACCTGTGGCTGCATGGGGGATGAAGCAGTGAGGTCAGCCTTCGGCTACTTAGCCCGCATGAGGTGCCCCCCAGCCTGATTGGTTGAGGCCTCCTGTGCACATGTAACCGCCATCTTCTTCCTTACAGGGGTTAGAGATACGTTGAATGAACGTTTGTGGACCCCCTACCTAGCGCGCCAATCTGTTGCTGCCAAATCACTTTCAGAGAACACCGGGTAAGAAGAGAGCTTCCTAGATCTTCAAAGAGATGACAGGACCACCTCCTTTAGCCAGAAACTTGCAACAAAAGTCCCAGACCAATGGTTCCGGCGGGAAACCTCTGATGCTCTTGTTAGTGGTCTGGAGAATAGCACTAAAGATGATAAGAGTAGTCAAGAATGATCTCCCCTTCCTTGTTGTGAGTGAAGGTTTTTATACCTATTCAGGGGTCCCTCTTATCCTTGGTGGATGACCATTGAATCACGTCGTCCATCAGGAGCGGCGCCGTAAGTGGTAGGTGGGCACATTACTGCTAGACGTGTGCCGTAAATAATAGTAACTGCCCGTAGTCTTAGAGATACTGGGTTAGTGGGCCATGTGGCAGCTCTTGGCACTTATTAGGTGGCTGGGAACTAAGTTCGAGGTTGGTTCTGAGGCCGAGAGCAGGTCCGAGGCCGAGGCTAGGCTCGAGGCCGAGGTTGAAGCTGAAGTTGAACTCAAGGCCGAGGTCAGGTCCAAGGCCGAAACAGAAGCCATACTTGAGGCCGAGGCGGAGACCAAAGCCGAGCTTGAGGCCGAGGCCGAAGTCAGGCTCGAGGCCGGGGCTAGGTCCAAGGCAAAGGTCGAAGCCGGGCTCGAGGCAGAGGCCGAGGCCGAAGCCGGGCTCGAGGCCGAGGTTCAAGCTGAAGTTGAACTTGAGGCCGAGGCCGAAACCGAAGCCATGCTCGAGGCCGAGGCCAAGGCCGAAGCTGGGCTCGAGGTCGAGGCCGAAGCTGGACTCGAGGCTGAGGCTGGAGTTAACTCCAAGGATTAGGCTAGCTGCCATATTATTGCTTGGCTTCGAAAACTGTGCAGTCTGTTAATCTGTTTCCCGTGGAGCATGAACAGCCACATTAGAACCCAATGTGTAACGAAAAGGATGAAGGCATGTGCGGTCATTGTTAGAAAAATTGTTTTGATTTTTGAAAAAACCTTTTTAGAAAATGCTAGAATAATTAATCTAAAATTTAAATTCAAAATCTAAATTAAAGTTAAAAGGAATCAAACAGGTTGAGGCGTGTTGTTGGTGATTTATCTCTAAGGTACAATGACCCAGCTCGATCCAATCCTCCTATCGTGAACATGATCGGGTGGAGGTGCAAACCCAATGATTCTTTAAATGCCCAATAAAATATAACAATAAAATAGTTAAATACACTTTTTAGCACTAGTAGCTTTCCCCATGATGAGACAAACAGGTTAAGACAAACTCCCAACTCCAAATAGCACTTGCAGCAACAAGAGACAAACTCCGAACTCCAAGCAGATAGACTCCCAACTTCAAGGACAACTCCAAGGATTTGCAGCAACAAGATCTTCAACAAAATGAATAAATCTTTTAGGATTTGGATTTTCTTTTTCTACCCTAAATTTCTTTAGACTATCCCTATATATATAAAATATTTTAAGCCGTTAGGCCATGTTACCATTCCTTCTGGAATGGAGGATTAATCGGAACACATTAAAACGCTCGCCAAGCGTTCCGCGAACGTTCTATGACTCCACGCGAGCTTTAAATGCTCGCGTGGGGTCTTTAATGCTTTCCTTTTTTTAACTTTTTCCTTTATTCAATAGGCAAAAAGGTCAGCAATTCCCTCACAAAAGTTTAAAATAAATAAAATAAATAATAAAATTAATATACCAAAAATTTAGGGTATCTTATACTGCGCAATAGGTGAGGTGTCCTGTGGACTTGAACCTCCTTAGTGTTGGTTGTATACATATGAAGGAACTATAGTAGATTAGACCTTGAACTAGGTCCTTGACTCAGACTTCGACTAATCACACAAACAGCATGAATCAATTGGGTTTAAGCGTCAGCGCATATTAAAGACCTTGCGCTTAGTACCTTGATTTTTCATGAGAATTTCTTAAGGTTAGCCCAAACCTTTAGTCACGGCCTAATATGACAATTCTCATATAGGTGAATCCTCCAAGGGTATTTGTGACTAATACGCTATAGATAACCTACCTCGGATCCATTAAGAGAATCACTCAACCTTACACAAATTTACTTTGTCACTTTATAAGAGCACTCATCATAGGGATGGGTTGAAAATTTTTTCAAAATTTGTGCTCTAATACGATCACTCAATCAGCTTCGTTTCTACCACATTGAACCTCATTCATGGGATCTCCAATCACAGAGGTTGGGTATCCACTGTTGGTGACCAAATAATGGGCTTAAGCTCCATCCCCCTCGATGAATCTAGGACTCCACTCCTAGATAATCCCTTGGTTAATTGATCTACCAAATTCTTCTCTGATTTGATAAATTTCAAAGAGATAACATCATTTTTCTTATGTTGTCTTATAGTGTTGGCCCAGATGGCAACCTAAGAGGGGGGGGGGGTGAATTGGGTTCTTTAAAAAAATTTAACCCTTTTAAAAAAGAACTATTGGCTTTGAGATAGATGAAATTAAATGCAATGTGAATATGAAGCACAAACAAGGAGATAGAGATATAGATAATCGAAGCACGACAAGCACAAAGATTTTATAGTGGTTCGGTGTATCCAACACCTACGTCCACTCCCAAGATTCACTTGGGTCCACACTATAATCCTCTTGATTACAGTCGAGTTATTTTCTAAGATCACAACTCAGAACTTGTTGTTTCCCAGGGATCACAACGAACCCAGCCGATTTTCTGGGCTCACCAGCACAAAACCCTAAACTCAAGCTAATCTAGCTTGACCCGAGGTATACAACCTCCACTAGTTCAATCCCCTTGATAGAACTAGCACAAACAAGAAAGAATAGTATTTTTCAATAATACAAAGCTCCTCAAATGAGCAAATATTCAAAAATAGATGAATAGGGTTAGAAAAGCCTATTTGAAGTAGATTGAATTTGAGCTTTTCTTCTTTTCCTCTTCTCTTTGGAGATGTTGAATCAGGCCTCAGCTTTGATTCGGTGCAAATGTTGCAGATGAGAAGTTGGAAAATCTTCAAGAATAGAGCTTCTTCTTTCTTTTGAGAATCCTCTGATTTTTCAAGTTTGAATGCCTTGGATTCCTCTTTGAGCTTTTTGGAGTGGAAGAATTTGAGTTTGAATACTTTTCTCTTGGATTTCAGGCTCAAGACTTCTCGGATTTTTGATTTCAATATTCTCTCTATTTTTCATTTTTTTTTTCAAAACGAGCTTTCTCTCCCTTTTTATAGATTTCGTTTAATCTATTTTTGGGAAGAAACTAGCCGTTGGAGTGTACCTAGAAATAAAATATATCCGTTAGAAGTTAGGTAAAAAGAAAATATTACCGTTAGAGCTAATCTAGCATTTTAAAATTTCGTCCCAGACAGGTTAGAGTTGGCTCCAACTTTTCATGTGTCGGCTCCAAGTCGTTTATCCAAAAATAGAAAGTTCTGAGTTCGTTGAGGAGTCAGCTCCGAAAAAGTTAGGTGTCGGCTCCAAAAGACTATGTGTCGGCTCCAAGATGCTAAAAAAACAAGCGTTCTGTCCCCGCATCAGAGTCGGCTCCAGACACTGTAAGTGTCGACTCCGAAACTCTGGGTGTCGGCTCCGAAACTCTAGGTGTTGGCTCTGGACCGTATCAAAAATCAGAAGAATATTTGACTGGCCATGGGGTCGGCTCCAGCATTCCTAGGTGTCAACTCCAAGTCCTGAAACTTTGAAACTTATGATTTGCAATTGATTCAAAACACATTTCTTAATGCCTTTATATCGATCAAATATTTTTAAGTCCTGAAACACTTATCAATTCTATTAGTAATCAAATAAATATACTCAATTCCTTTATTAATCATCAAAATCAATAATTGGGTCAACAATCTCCCCCTTTTTGATGATTATAAAAATATTGAGTATATGCATAGTATTCTCAACTTAAAATTTTTAAGGAAGTAATCTTCACAAGTAGGCTCCCCCTGAATAAGGTAGCTCCCCCTATGAAGTTCAAATTATCAATTGTTCTTCCTTTGCTATACATATTTGATACTTAAGATTCATTTATATCAATTTTCACTTTTATATCAATGTTCACTTAAGCTTATTTATGTATTTTCAAACTAATTTGATACTAATCAATCAAATACTAATCAATGCATATATGACATAGCTTTCATTCAAATGCATATACGACATAACTTTCTCCCCCTTTTTTGTAATCAACAAAAAGATAAAGAAAAGTTAAGTCAAAAGATAAAATTGATAGATCAAAAGATAGTTTCATTTCATCAAAAGTCAAGTATTACAAAAAGAAACTGTGCTTTCATTACATCAAAATTTAAATTTTCATTACAAACATCAAACAACATATCAAAAAAAACTTATACTTCATTACATGAAAATTACAAATTGTTTCTAATGATTCTTGTCAAATGATCCAAAATCTTTCCCATTCCATCACTTTGAGTGGCTACAAATTCTTTCAACCTTCTATCAACAAATGAGCAAGCAGTCATGATTTTATCTTGAAGCTCTGCATTGCACTTGGAATAGGTCTTAGAATCTCCACAGATATCTTTAAGTTCTTCAAATATATTTTCAGATCATTATTTAAGGAATCCGCAGATGAACTAAGAGTTGATTCTATCTTGCCAATGCGATCATCTAGGGAATAAAGAGTTTCTTTAAGATTCATAAATTTATTATCAAACTCAGTCTTCATTTCATCCTTCTGAGCAGCAAGTAACTCTTTGAGTTGCTCCAATTGAAGGTCTGAAAATCCAACTGATGAAGTAGATGGCTGAACAAGAGTTTGAGCAGGTGCAGGGGCCAGAACAGGACTCCTTGGCTGCGGAGAGGAAACCCTCACAGATGGACCAGCCTCACAAGGTTCAGAAAGTCTAGGCTCAGGGGCTCTCTCATCCAAGTTACCTTTCCTTTCCCATTGCCCGTTCACCTTTACAAATCCCATCCTATGCAAAGTGGCCAGACTATAGTAATCGGTGTGCCTGAGATTCTTGGATGGTTCATTCTCTAGAATCACTACTCCTTGGCTCCTGAATACCATAGTCAGAATCATGCCGTAAGGTAAGGATAACCTTCTTTTCCCTCCGACCTCGGCCATATAGAATATCATCATAGCAGCTAAATTAATAGGTTGACCGGTCAATATACTATCCATCACAACAATGTCCCACTTAGAGACATACTCAAAACGACCGGTTTTGGGGAACAAAATCCTACTGCAAATGTTATGAAGTAATCTTAATTCCAAGGGCAATTGGTTAGCCCTAATCTCTTTAAATTCTATAACCTCTCTCCTAACATCCTCGACAGAGCTGCTGATCTCTCACTGTGCATATCGGCTGCTAATCCGGTAATGGGGATGCTTAGGAGGTTTCCTAATTTTTGAAAAGTAAGATGAACCCATTTACCTCTGATAGAGCTCACTAAACCACCATCACCTCTCGATAAATTGAAGTAAAATTCTTTTACTAGTGCTGGGTATGTAGGAACATCAAGAGAACAAATTTTATCCCAGCCTAATTCTTTGAGTTGTCTTCCAATCGAGAAACCTTCGGAATCAAAGAGCTCGAAGTAAACTTTTCTACCCATAGTTATTACCCTCTCTGCTAGGGTATGTACCTGAGGGGAAGAAGGAATCCTCGCTTGGAGACGGCTCGCGGACGGGTCGCCTCACGGAGCATTTTCCAGTCACCACAGGCACTCCAATCACCGAACCTCTTCTCTTATATGCCATTGGATCCTTAGGAATGCTTGGGTAGAGGGGAATTAGAGATGGGGAGGCTTTGAGAGAGTTTTGGAAGAGTTTGGTAGAGGATTTGAGAAGATACGAAATGACGAGGTGTCGACTCTGCCCTAATAAATTGATTTGGAAGACCCAGGTGTCGACTCCCACAAAGTCGGGTGTCGAATCCAAATCGCTAACATAGTCAGCGCTCGAATTGGAGTCGGCTCCACTTATATGGGTGTCGGCTCCAAGGTCAGGGATCGAGAGTGACACAGACAAGGTGTCGACTCCTCATTCTGAGGTGTCGACTCCACTGACAGTTTCAGAGAAAAATAATTGAGATTCAAACATCTGAAACTTATCAAAATAAATTCGATAAAATCTTGATAAAATTTTGGAGTATGAAGAATCAAGTTACTCAGATGACTAGATAATTTGTCCTTAAAATTATGAAAGGAATATCAAGAAATTAATAGAAATCTAGATAGTCATTCCTTAGTGTTTCAAAATCAATCCAAAGGATCACATATCCCTAATTCACCTCTAAGATAACAAAATCTCTCTTCACTCAAGGGTTTTGTAAATATATCAGCTAATTGTTCTTCAGTATTAACATATTCAAGACAAATTTCATTATTAGCTACATGTTCTCTTATAAAGTGATATCTAATTTCAATGTGTTTTGTTCTTGAATGTTGAATTGGATTTTTAGTCAAATTTATTGCACTTGTGTTATCACATCTAATTGGAGTTTTATCAAGTGTTATGCCATAATCTTCAAGTTGTTTCTTAATCCAAAGGATTTGAGCACAGCAACTTCCAGCTGCAACATATTCTGCTTCAGCAGTAGATAATGCAACCGAATTTTTCTTTTTGCTAAACCAAGAGATTAAGTTACTTCCTAAGAATTGACATGTTCCACTTGTGCTTTTTCTATCTAATTTACATCCAGCATAGTCAGAGTCAGAATATGCAATCAAGTTTAATGTTGAGTCTCTAGAATACCATAAACCTACATTTTTAGTTCCACTTAAATATCTTAAAATTCTTTTTACAGAAATTAAGTAAGATTCCTTAGGTTCAGATTGAAATCTAGCGCATAGACATACAGCAAACATGATATCTGGTCTACTAGCTGTTAAGTAAAGAAGAGATCCGATCATACCTCTGTAATATTTTTGATCTACTTTCTTACCATCTTCATCTTTGTCCAGTTTGCATGAAGGACTCATAGGAGTTCCAAGTGTTTGATTGACTCCATTCCAAACTTCTTGAGAAGTTCTTTTGTGTATTTGGCTTGATTGATGAAGATTCCTTCTTTGCTTTGCTTGATTTGAAGTCCTAGGAAGAAGTTGAGTTCTCCCATCATGCTCATTTCAAACTCACCCTGCATTAACTTAGCAAATTCTTGACATAACAAATTGTTAGTAATACCGAATACAATATCATCAACATATATTTGTACTACTAATAAATCCTTGTCTTTTCTTTTCAAAAATAGTGTTTTATCAACATTTCCTCTTGTAAAATCATTTTCAATCAGAAATTTACTTAATCTTTCATACCAAGCTCTAGGTGCTTGTTTTAAACCATATAGTGCTTTGTGCAATTTAAAAACATGATTTGGAAATTCATGATCTTCAAAACCAGGAGGTTGTTCAACAAAAACTTCCTCATTTATAAATCCATTTAAAAATGCACTTTTAACATCCATTTGAAATAAATTGATATGCAAATGACATGCAAATGCAAGTAGTAATCTAATTGCTCTAGTCTAGCTACAGGTGCAAAAGTTTCATCAAAATCAATTCCTTCTTCTTGATTATATCCTTTTGCAACTAATCTAGCTTTGTTTCTAATTACTATGTCATTTTTGTCTAATTTATTTCTAAATACCCATTTTGATCCTATAACAGAATGATCTTTAGGTCTATCTACAAGAGTCCAAACATTATTTCTAGTGAATTGATTTAATTCTTCTTGCATAGCTAACATCCAATTATTATTTTTTATCTTCTTCAATAGTTTTAGGTTCAATTTGAGATATAAATGCAAGATGATTATTGATGTTTCTCATTGATGATCTAGTTCTTACTCCTTGAGATGGATCATCTATAATTAATTCTTTTGGATGATCATAGGCATATCTCCAATCTCTAGGAAGATCCATATCATTATGATTTGCATCAACACTAAGAGAATCATTATCTTTAGCTTCTTGTTTATGATCCGAAGATACATCTATATTCAATTTTTTAATGTCTCTTTCTAAAATGTTTGTATCTTCCTTATCATCAATCTTTCTGAAACTCGATGCTAAAGATTCATCAAAGATTATATGAATAGATTCTTCTACAATTAAGTTTCTCTTGTTAAATACTCTATAGGCTTTACTAGATGTTGAATATCCTAAGAAAATGCCTTCGTCAGATTTTGCATCAAATTTTCCTAGATGATCTTTACCATTACTATGAATGAAACATTTACAACCAAATGCATGAAAGTAACTTATGTTTGGTTTTCTATTATTCCATAGTTCATAAGGAGTTTTCTTAATGATTAGCCTAATTAAAGCTCTATTAAGAATGTAACATGCCGTGTTTATAGCTTCTGCCCATAAGTATTTTGGTAAGTTGCTTTCACATAGCATGGTACGGGCCATGTCTTCTAAAGTTCTATTTTTTCTTTCAACTACTCCATTTTGTTGTGGTATTCTGAGTGCTGAAAAATTATGATGAATGCCATTTTCTAAGAAAAAGTTTTCAAATAAATGATTTTCAAATTCAGTGCCATGATCACTTCTTAGAGACACTATGGTGTTGTTTTTTCTCATTTCTGACCTTTTTGAAGAATTTCAAAAACAATGGAAAGGTCTCATCCTTATGAGCTAAAAACAGTACCCAAGTGTATCTAGAATAATCATATACAATCACAAGACCATATTTCTTTCCTCCTATACTTGTGGTTCTAGTAGGTCCAAAAAGATCCATGTGAAGTAGTTCAAGTGGCCTAGAAGTGGAAAAAATATTTTTGGTTTTAAAAGAATTTTTAGTTTGTTTTCCAAATTGACATGCATCGCAAATTTTGTTATTTTCAAAGTCTAGTTGTGGAAGTCCTTTTACTAAATCCATTCTTATTAATTTTGAAATTAGGTGTGTGCTTGCATGACCTAATCTACGATGCCATAACCAACCAATCTCATTCATATTAGCATTATTAGCAACTAAGCAATGATTACTAGTAGACAATTGTCTAAATCAATCAAGTATACATTGCCATTTCTATTTCCAATAAAAATAATGCTATTATCAATGGGATTAGAAACAGTGCAGATTGATGCTTCAAATGATACTTTAAAATCTTTATCACATAATTGGCTAATACTTATAAGATTATATTTTAAACCATTGACATATAAAATATTTTCAATATATGTGGAGGGAGTTATTTGAATATTACCAAACCCCATGATTTGGCCTTTGCCATTATCACCAAACATAACAACTCCTCCTCTTTTGCACTCAAGGGTGATGAATTGATCCTTATCACCCGTCATGTGTCTTGAGCAGCCACTATCGAGATACCACTTTCGCTTTGATCTTTTGGCCACAAGACACTCCTGCAAAAATAATTAAGTCTTATATTTAGGTACCCAAGCCTTCTTGGGTCCTTCATGGTTAGTAGCATAAAATATCGTTCGTTTAGGAACCCAAATTTTCTTGCTTTTACTACTTAATTTTTTGTTACTGTTTCTTGCATCACATTCATAGGATTTATGGCCTTTCTTGTTACAATAATGACATGTAACATTATCTCTATTTTGTTCTTTTCTAAAAAATTTTTGATAAATTTTTGTTTTATGTTAGGTCTATATCCTAATCCAGCCTTATCAAATATAGCTCTTTGATTACTCAATAATAAATTAAGTTTTTTAGAACTATAAGTAAATTTATCAATAATATTCTTATATTTATCAACTTCCTTCTTTAATTTATCATTTTCGTTGGAAATTGATTCTTTTTCTTTTGTCAAATTTTCTTTTTCAGATTTCAACATCTTAGTCTCATTAGTAAGATTATCTTTTTCTTTAATTAGGATTGAATTATCATTTTTCAAAGATTTATATTTCTTTTTCAAAACATTAAAATCATCTACTAGTTCATTAAAGGCTTCAAATAATTCATCAAATGCAAACTCATCACTAGGGTTTTCGAAACTTACCTCGTTGTCGTTGTTTGCCATAAAACAAATGTTTGCAACTTCTTTTTGTTCTTCCTCTGAAGAGGATTCATCGCTATCACTCCAGGTTGCAATATATGCTTTCTTCTTCTTCTTGTAAGTCTTCTTCAATTGAGGACAATCGTATCTGAAGTGCTCCGGTTTTTTACACTCATAGCATATCAAGGGGTCTTTCTCTTTGTCCTTGTCCTTTTCTTTTTCTTTTCTCCTTCCATTTTAATTCCTGATTTCTTCTTGTGGAAGGGTCTCTTTCTTCTCATGAATTTTTTGAACTTCCTAGTTAGAAGAGCTATCTCATAATCATCATCATCATTATCACAACAGCTCTCCTCACTTTCTGCAGCCTTAAGAGCTATAGTCTTTTTCTTCTTAACATCTTCCTCTATGTGCTGCTTCATAGTTAGCTCATGGGTCATTAGAGATCCAAGTAGCTCCTCCAAGGGTAAAGTGTTGAGGTCCTTGGCTTCTTGGATTGCTGTCACTTTTGCTTCCCAAGTCCTTGGTAGTAACCTAAAAATTTGCGAACAAGTTCAGAGTTAGTATAGGTCTTGCCTAGACTTTTCAAACCATTTACAATATCGGTGAATCTAGTATACATGCATGCTATAGTTTCAGTTTGCTCCATGCTAAATAATTCATATTTATGAATAAAATATTTATCTTAGATTCTTTAACTTGGTTTGTACCCTCATGGGTAACTTCTAATCTATCCCATATCTCTTTTGCAGAATTACATGTAGATATACGATTAAATTCATTTGCATCTAAGGAACAATATAAGACATTCATGGCCTTAGCATTGAGCTGAGCCATTTTCCTATCATTATCATTCCAATCCCTTTAGGGCTTAGGAACAATAGAGCCATCAACAATGTGTGTGGGTGTGCTACGTCCATTAATTATAACACTCCACAATTCATAATCAGAAGCTTGAATGAATATCCTCATTCTTGCTTTCCAATATGAATAGTTGGAACCATTAAACAAGGGAGGTCTATTTGTAGAATGACCTTCAGCAAATGAAGATCCAACTTGAGCTGCCATTTGGATCTTTTGCTCTTGATCGTGTGATCAAATAAACAATGAGCACTAGCTCTGATACCAATTCTTGGCCCAGATGGCAACCCAAGAAGGGGGGTGAATTGGGTTCTTTAAAAAATTTTAACCCTTTAAAAAAAGAACTATTGGCTTTGCGATAGATGAAATTAAATGCAATGTGAATATGAAGCACAAACAAGGAGATAGAGATAGAGATAATCGAAGCACGGCAAACACAAAGATTTTATAGTGGTTCGGTGTATCCAACACCTACGTCCACTCCCAAGATTCACTTGGGTCCACATATAATGCTCTTGATTACAGTCGAGTTATTTTCTAAGATCACAACTCAGAACTTATTGTTTCCCAGGGATCACAACGAACCCAGCCGGTTTTCCAGGCTCACCAGCACAAAACCCTATACTCAAGCTAATCTAGCTTGACCCGAGGTATACAACCTCCACTAGTTCAATCCCCTTGATAGAACTAGCACAAACAAGAAAGAATAGTATTTTTCAATAATACAAAGCTCCTCAAATGAGCAAATATTCAAAAATAAATGAATAGGGTTAGAAAAGCCTATTTGAAGTAGATTGAATTTGAGCTTTTCTTCTTTTCTTCTTTTTCTCTTCTCTTTGGAGATGTTGAATCAGGCCTCAGCTTTGATTCATTACAAATGTTGCAGATGAGAAGTTGGAAAATCTTCAAGAACAGAGCTTCTTCTTCCTTTTTGAGAATCCTCCGATTTTTCAAGTTTTAATGCCTTGTATTCCTCTTTGAGCTTTTTGGAGTGGATGGATTTGAGTTTGAATACTTTTCTCTTGGATTTTAGGCTCAAGACTTCTCGGATTTTTTATTTGAATATTCTCTCTATTTTTCAGTTTTTTTTTTCAAAACGAGCTTTCTCCCCTTTTTATAGATTTCGTTTAATCTATTTTTGGGAAGAAACTAGCTGTTGGAGTGTACCTGGAAACAAAATATATCCGTTAGAAGTTAGGTAAAAAGAAAATATTACCGTTAGAGCTGATCTGGCATTTTAAAATTTCATCCCAGACAGGTTGGAGTCGACTCCAACTTTTCAGGTGTCGGCTCCAAGTGTTTATCCAAAAATAGAAAGTTCTGAGTTCGTCGAGGAATCGGCTCCGAAAAAGTTAGGTGTCGGCTCGCCATCGTCAGGTGTCGGCTCCAAAAGACTATGTGTGTCAACTCCAAGATGCTAAAAAAATAAGCGTTATGTCCCCGCATCGGAGTCGGCTCCAGACACTGTAAGTGTCGACTCCGAAACTATGGGTGTCGGCTCCAAAACTCTAGGTGTCGGCTCCGGACCGTATCAAAAATCAGAAGAATATTTGACTGGCCATGGGATCGGCTCCAGCATTCCTAGGTGTCGACTCCAGGTCCTGAAACTTTGAAACTTATGATTTGCAATTGATTCAAAACACGTTTCTTAATGCCTTTATATTGATCAAATATTTTTAAGTCCTGAAACACTTATCAATTCTATTAGTAATCAAATAAATATACTCAATTCCTTTATTAATCATCAAAATCAATAATTGGGTCAACATATAGACTTATGACGAAGCCGTATATGGCGATTCATCTTTTTATTGGTACTCTTTTGATTTGTCAATTCAATTGCGGCCTTATTATCATAATGGATTGATATAGCTGGAATTGGCTTAGGTACCAAAGGTAGCTCTGATATTAGATTTTTTTTATCCACTCTGCCTCATTACAGGTGGTGTCCAGAGCTATCAACTCAGCCTCCATGGTGCTTCTAGAAATGATAGTTTGCCTAGTGGATCCCCAAGCAATAGTAGCACCGCCAAGAAGAAAAAGATATCCAGTGGTTGATTTTAAATCATGAGAATCAGTGACCCAATTAGCATCACTGTAACCCTCAACCACCTCAGGGTATTCAGTGAACATCAAAGAGAAATTAAGTGTTCCCTTTAAATATCGGAACACTCTTTCTAAGGCTACCAATGAGATTGATCAGGATTTTGATTATATCTACTAAGCCTTCCTACAACATAGGCAATATCAGGTCTTGTCCTATTTGCCACATACAAAAGAGATCCTATAATTTTAGAATACTTTAATTTATTAATTGGGTCACCTAAATTTTTCTTTAAGTGAAAGCTAGGATCAAAAGGAGTAGATATTGATTTAAGATTGGAATAACCAAACTTCTTGATCATTTTTTCTATAGAATAAGAAAGAGAGAGAGAGCTATCCCTTCATGGGACTTGATAAGCTTCATCCCTAGAATTACATCCGCTTCTCCTAAATCTTTCATATCAAACTTAGAAGAGAGGAAAGATTTAACACTTGAAATAATTTTAAGAGATGTTCCAAAAATTAAAATATCATCTACATTTAAGCAAAGGATTACACAATCATTGTCGATGATTTTAGAATAGACACACTTATCATGATTATTGATTTGAAATCCAAAAGATAGAATAATTTGATCAAATTTCTCATGACATTATTTAGGAGCCTATTTAAGACCATAAAGGGACTTGATAAGTTTACAAACCTTGTCTTCTTATCCCTTTACAACAAAACCTTCAGGCTGTTCCTTATAGATCTCCTCCTCAAGATCTCCATTTAGGAACGCGGTCTTCACATCCATTTGATGAATGATTAACTTATGAATGGAAGCAATAGCAAGAAGTGATCTAAGGGTTGTTATTCTAGCTATAGGAGAATATGTATCAAAGAAATTTAACCCTTTTTTTTGGTTATATCCTTTGGCTACTAATCTAGCCTTATACTTTTTTATTGAACCATCAGGTCTAAATTTGTTCTTAAATAACCACTTACACCCTAAAGGTTTGCTTCCAAGTGGTAAGTCAAATAAGATCCAAGTTTCATTTTGTAAGATTGAATTAAATTCAGAAAGAATAGCTTCATTCCAAAAAGGAGCATCAGGAGAAGACATCACCTCTGAAAAAGAAGAAGGTTCACATTCGACTAGGAAAGTAAAGAAACCTTCACCAAGGTCTTTTTCTTTTCTTATCCTTGAACTTTTTCTACCTTCAAGATTAGATATTTTCCTTTTCTTTGACTCATTAGAGGACCCAGCTTTAAAAGAATCATGAACCAAGAAAGGATTAGAAGAAAGTTGATTTGGTACTTGGTTCTTGAAAGGAAAAACATTTTCAAAATAAGTAGCATCTCTAGATTCGATAAGAGTATTATTTGAAATGCCACTTATATCAGAATTTATCACTAGGAACCTATTTGTACTGCTATCTAAGGAATAACCTATAAAGATAGCATCTACAGTTTTAGGTCCTATTTTTCTTCTCTTAGGTTCATGTATTCCTACCTTAGCTAAGCATCCCCACACTTTAAGATAATCTAGCCTGGGTGTTCTACCTTTCCAAAGCTCAAAAGGTATTTTAGGACTATCCTTAAAGGGTATCCTATTTAAAATATAACATGCAGCTAAAAGAGCTTCCCCCCACAAGTTCTCGGATACACCTAAACTTATTAACATTGAATTAACCATATCCATTAACGTACGATTTTTTCATTCAGCTACACCATTGGACTGAGGAGAGTATGGTGGTAAAACTTCATGAATAACCCCATATTCTTGACAAAATAGAGTCATTTCATTTGAGGTATATTCACCACTGCGATCTGACCTAAATTTCTTAAGTTTTTTCTCAGTTTGGATTTCAGCTTCTACTTTATAAATCTTAAACTTATCTAATACTTCATCTTTAGATTTTATCAAATATATGTGATAATATCGAGAGAAGTCATCTATGAATGTTACAAAGTAACGACTTCCTCCCCGTGTAGGAAACTTGGTATAGTCACAGACATCGCTATGGACTAATTCAAGAAGTGTTGAACTCCTATTTACTGATTTAAAAGGTTTTCTAGGTATCTTAGCTTGAATACAAATATCACATTTAAACTTTCTATCAATATGAACTTTAGGAATTAGATTAAGATTTGTCATGTAATGAATACGATCAAAATTCACATGACCAAGTCTACTATGCCAAACATTTGAAGATTCAACATTAAAAAGAAGAGAACTTTTATTAGATAACTTAGAGGATACATTTAATTTAAAAAGACCTTCACATACAAAACCTTTATCAACAAACTCATTATTACGAGTAATTACAACTTTATTTGACTCTAGAACAATTTTATATCCTCTAGATATAAGAAGAGATCCACTAATCAAATTTCTTCTAACACTAGGAATTAACAGCACTTTATAAAGGACTAGGATCTTCTCAGATGTCATCTTTAGATCCACTTGACCTTTTCCAAGCATTTGTGCTGAAGAGTTATTCCCAAGTGTCACACCTCCTCCACTTGATTCATGAAAGGTGGAGAACCAGGAGCGATCAAAACAAACATGAACATTAGCTCCTGAATCAAGCCACCAATCACAAGAAGATTGGGTTGAGTTAATTAAGAATTTTGAATTTACCAACCTGAAAGAAGGCTCAGCACCACTCTTAACCACATTAACTTGTGGTTTAGATGATTTCCTCAATGGTTCAGTCTTTCGGTGGTAGCAGTCCTTTGCCACATGATTTGTCCTTCCACACACGAAGCAGAACATGCCTTTATAATTTTTTGACTTCTGATTCGGTCGGTTCTGATTTGATCAGTTCTGAGGAGGTTTGTATGATTGGTTGGATCTAGATTGAAATTTCTTCTTCTTAAAATTCTTTTCCTTGGGTTTGAATTGATTTGGAGTTGGATTTGACTCAGTCAGATTGATTTTAGGTCCAAAATCGGTCTTTTGATTTTGATTGAACTTAAGCTAGTGTTCTTCTTCAATCCTAATAGAGTTAATCACTTCTGTTAGGATTAAGCTACCTTGCTTATGACTTAGCTCTCGAGCAAAGGATGACCAAGATGGTGGAAGGGCATCTACTAAGGCTTGGACCTTATAGTTTTCAGTAAAAGTACAACCAGTTAATTTTGACTTTCTAAGAAAATCTTGGAATTCATGAATTTGAATACTAATGGGTTTGAAATCTACCATTATGTACTTTCAAAATTTTGAGATGGTAAAACAATATAGTCCAGCATCAACCATCCCATATTCAGCCTCAAGGGCATCCCAAAGTTCCTTAGCAGTTTTAGTAGGAAGGTAGACATCATAAAGATTATCAGATATGGCACTTAAAATTCTATGTCTACAATGAAAATCTATTTCTTGGGGTGTTTTTGATGTTGATGAAGAGGAAGTATCAACTATACTAGAAGAACCTTGTTGAGTGTTAGATTTGGGATCTAATAATTCTATGGCAGAAAATAAACCTAAAGTGGTAAGCCAGTATTTTACTTGACTTTGCCACCTCCTAAAGAATGATCCATTAAATTTTTCAGGTTTGATTGGACTAAGATCATCATAACCCATTTTGAAAAGGTTGGTTGCTTAATTCGTTCTGCACAACCAAAAAGTTGAAGGTTTAGCCTTATAATTTAAATTTTTTAAATTAGTGATTTTTCAGATATTTCTAAATTTTAAATTTAAATTTAAAAGAATTAAATCTAGAAACTACTTCCAATAATAGTATAATCACTAAGTAAAAATTAACTCAAATAATTCAATTTTAAATTGGAGTTTCAATTTTTTTTAATTTCAAAATTTGAATTTTAAATTTTAATTTTGAATTTTAAATTTTAAATTCAAAAATAATTCTAAGGCTTCACCATGGAATCAAAAATAAGAATTTTTTTAATTACTTATAATAAAATCGAGCACTTTCTAATGATAGGAAAAACTTGTCCTTAGCAGTTAGAAAAATTATTTTGATTTTTGAAAAAACCTTTTTAGAAAATGCTAGAATGATTAATTTAAAATTTAAATTTAAAATCTAAATTAAAGTTAAAAGAAATCAAACTGGTTGAGGCATGTTAGACACTGTCCTAAGGACAAGTTTTTGCCCCCTCGTGCGGGTTGTTGGCGATCTATCCCCAAGGTACCCGGTTCGATTCGATCCTTCTATCGTGAGCACAATCGGATGGAAGTACAAACCCAATGATTCTTCAGTTGCCCAAATAAAATATAACAATAAAATAGTTAAATACACTTTTTACTATTAGTAGCTTTTACAATGTTGAGACAAACAGGTTGAGACAAACTTCCAACTCCAAGCAGCACTTGCAACAACAGGAGACAAACTCCCAACTCCAAGCAGATAGACAAACTCCTAACTCCAAGCAGATAGACAAACTTTCAACTCCAAGGACAACTCTAAGGATTTGCAGCAACAGAATCTTCAATAAAATGAATAAATTTTTTAGGATTTTATTTTTATTTTCTATTCTAAATTTTTTTTAGACTATCCTTATATATTTAAAATATTTTAAATCATTAGACCATGTTACCGTTCCTTCATAACACATTAAAATTTTGGTGAGCGTTCGGATGTTCCTTCCGAGCATTAGGCGAACTTTCGCTGGTGAGCGTTCGGACTCCACGCGAGCTTTAAATGCTCGCGTGGGGTCTTTAATGCTTTCTTTTTTTTAAAGCTCGCGTGGGGTCTTTAATGCTTTCTTTTTTTTATTTACTTTTCCTTTAAAGCTCACGTGGGGTCTTTAATGCTTTCTTTTTTTATTTACTTTTCCTTTATTCAAACAGTCATGACTTTCGGTTTAGGAACGTACATTTCAGGCTACCATTGCAAAATCCAAGTCTTCGGTAAATGAAAAAGAAACCAACGTTTGGCAGCAGGTGCCCACTTTCGTACCAGTAGTATTCCAAGTCACGTCGAAGATGAAAATAAAAGTTGAATGCTTATGTTCATGCCGCTATCAATCTAAGCCGTGGAATGGGTAAAAGAGGAAGAAAATGAGGTTCAGTCAATGAATGCCTGCCGGTGCCTCACTTCATACCACTGCTAATCGGAGATTTGGTGGAAATGAAGAGGAAAAAGGGTGCAAAATAAATACTTTGACATGGTACCTGCGCGGAAGGGTCATTCATAGGCATTTATCAGTCATAAATTAAAGAATTCAACATAAAACATGTGCCAGCTTAATTTAGTTGGCTTATGTTTTAATGTTTAAATCTATTAAATATTAATTCAGATTAACTAAACATGAATTAAGCTTGGTTCAAGATTGAATCAATTTTTGGCTTGATTAAAAAGTTGTGAGCTGCTTATTTCGGTTTATGTTCAGCATAATTCGAAATAAGCCTTAATTGAAATAGAAATGATGATAAATAAGCTAAACTTGAACAACCATTTCAAGTTTGAAATTAATTTCAAACTGAGCCCGATTGGCCTTAGGTTCCATATGGTTTTGCATCCTTTCTTCTAAGGTTTTCATGGCTTGTAAGGCATAATCTAAAGTAACTGAGGTTGGTCTATTTGATTGGCTTATATTACACCAAAAAAAAAAAAAAAGTTAGTATTTGATGTCGAGTTTGTGGAATTGATTTAATTAAGGCAGCTGAAAACTCAGTCAGACAAAAACGTAGAATTTTCATTTCTCACTTTAGCATATCTTTTAAACGTCGATGTAAGGAAGATTTGTGTCTTGACCAATTCTATTAAAAAAAAGAGAGGCAAACATCTAGAGCAAAGAGCAAGGAAGGTTGATATGTCATGTCGTTGATTTGGAAAAGTGAAAAAGTAAGTTGGAGTCATCATCAAATCTTTCCCCATTCTTGTTTCATCTTGACTTGTGCAGCCATTCTATAATTAGATTGGAAAAATAATGTGAAATTAGAGATGCCCTCAAGATTTTCTGAATGAGATGCACGAAGACAACGTGAAAAGGATATTATATCCCAATTTTTGATAAAATCTTTCATTTAGATTAATGATATGATTGTCTAAGGATATATTTGATTTTTGAAATCAATTCTATTTTTATTTTTTATTTTATAGAAAATAGAAAAAGTACTTATAAAAAAATATAGTGAGTGAAAAAGAAAAAATTTCTGAAAATATAATTTTAAAATAGTAAAAACTTGAAAAGAGTATAAAGATGTTTATATGTTTTATTAAAATAAAGAAGAGGATAGGAAATAAAGGCTGGAGTGCTTGAAAATACGAAATGAATAGTATTTCTTCTAATAATTTTTTACTTATTCTTTTAAAAATCATTGTTTATAAAAAAAAAAAATAAAATAATTTTTGTTTTCACCTGTGAAACACATTTTCAGAGATCACAAACTAGAAAAAAAAATTTATTCTTAAAAATAAAAAGAAAAAACATTCTTTAAATCAAATGTCATCGCATCGTTCGCACTGCCGGGTGGCATTCCACTGATTCCATAACCATAGCATGAAAAGACGAGTTAACGCGAACCGGATTCGAAAACCATACTCTAAACCATGGCAGGGAGAAGAGCGGTACCAAGTCTATATATAGGGCGTTTTGTGCAGTGGAACGGCAGCGAGAAGGTACTTCGATTGTGGATTCCCCCATTGAATCAAAGGATGTCTCTGTTATATGCTTCAACTTTGAATTCATCTTGCCCATTTGTTCTCATCTTTCTCTGTTTATGCTCCATCTCGTTTTTCTTTCTCCCTGTATCACCTGCTATTACCCATTCACAAAAGGGCACTGACCGGCAGGCCCTTCTTTCCTTCAAGTCTTTTCTTTCCGATCCCTTCGGATCCTTGGCCTCCTGGAACAATGAATCCCTCCATTTCTGTGAGTGGCGGGCATCACCTGTGGCAACTGGCGGCACCCACTACGGGTCATCGCCTTAGACCTCGATTCCCAGAGAATCGCTGGTTCCCTATCGCCCTCTATAGCCAACCTCACCTTCCTCAGACGAATCCATCTCCCAAACAACCAACTCCGTGGACGAATCCCACAAGAGCTCAGCCTTCTTCGTCGGCTTCAATACCTCAACCTCAGCACCAATTCACTTGAAGGCGAGATTCCATCTAATCTCAGTCACTGTCCCAACCTCCAGAGCCTCAGCCTAGGACAGAATATGCTTGAAGGAGAAATCCCACCTCTTCTGGTGAGTAGCCCCTCCCTCGTTCATGTTGATCTTGGAAACAATGGTCTCACAGGAGAAATCCCGCGTTCACTTGGCAACAGCTCGTCCCTCCAATACATCAATCTTTTTAAAAACAATCTGACAGGTGGGATACCTCCATCGCTGGGAAACCTCTCCTCCCTCCTCTATCTTTACCTTGGTGAAAACTACTTGGAGGGAAGCATCCCAGAAAGCTTAGGCAAGATTCCAGGCCTAAAAGAACTCGACTTAACCATAAACGGCTTGTCCGGAAGGATGCCACCACCTCTTTACAACCTCTCGTCACTAGCTTTTTGGGCGTGGGCGCTAACAGGCTCTTCGGAACCCTGCCACCAGACATGGGCATCACCCTTCCGAACCTCCAATATCTCGTCGTGCAACTAAACCAATTTCATGGACCTATCCCAACATCATTGTACAATGCTTCAGAGATTCAAGTACTCAATCTAGCCGAGAACTCGTTCCAAGGTTTCTTGTCCTCTAATTTAGGATCCCTGAAAAATCTGCAATATCTATACCTTCGAGAGAATAAATTCCAAGCCAATGTTGGTAGCGTTCTCTCTGCTTTGACCAATTGTAGCCAATTAGAGAGGCTGCATCTAGAAGACAATATGCTGGATGGCTCCCTGCCAGTATCGGTAGGTAATCTCTCCACACGTCTTGAGAAGCTGTTGATAGGAGGAAACGAAATATCCGGGACCGTTCCAGTTGAGATTGGAAACCTTGTCAATCTTACCGTTCTAGCCATGGACAAAAATCTATTAAGGGGAAGTATCCCTCCTACCATTGGAAGGCTTCAGAACTTGAATCTCCTATACATGTCTGCAAACAAGTTTTCAGGCCCCATCCCATCTTCTATAGGAAACCTCACCCAATTAAGTGAGCTACACATGGAAGAGAATGAACTGAGCGGCAACATCCCTGCAAGTTTCGGATCGAGGTTGTAGATTTTTAAATATATTAAATCTTTCTAATAATAAACTTGGTGGATTCATACCAAAAGAACTTGTTGGTGTTAAAATATAATGATTATTAATTTTTTAGTGCTATATTTATTTTATTTATTATTTTTAATTGTTGTTGGGCTTATCTATAGTTGAGCCTATTTTATTATGTTATGGTGCGGTAACTTCATATGTATGAGCGGCATTATGTTTAAAAATCATGGAACAAGAAATAATATTTTGATGTGGTGGTGTGTTTATGAAACCCTAAATCTTTTTTTTTTCTTAACCGAAAACCTCTCTTTATTCAGATTTTGCTTTTAAAAATAATTTGTGTTGAAAATAATCCTAACAAAAATTGATAAAATTCTCTTTTTCGTAAGACCCGCGTATCTCAAAGTGCACAGGCTATCTGTAGCTTCGCATGTCTAAAAAAAATTGGAAGAGCCTGGTTCATCATCGTCCACGCACGTTGCACACCTTTGCCGTTGCCTCCGATCGAACGTGCTTCTTCGACTCCACTCGTCGCACGGCCTTGAGGGGCGGGCGTGGGCAAAATAACGACCATGGTTGCCGCTGCCAAAGAGATCGATCGCCATCTCTAGGAAAGGCAAAGGTCCCTTCCTCCCAAGAATTGAGCACAGAACCTCCTCGTCCCGTGAGGCACTCATATTGGCTTCCCTTTTTTGAGTCTACCAGCAAGTCTACTTCATTTTTTTTGGTTCCAACGAAGAACGGAAAGAGCTCAGCACAAGAAGACGGAAGGCACAACCAATGGCCAAGAATTTGTTTTTGGGAACAGAAAGAAAGCTCAATCTTGACAAAGAAAGCTCAATCTTGACAAAGAAGGCCGTGAAAAAAGAAAATTATTCAAAAAAAAATTACTGGTGTGATTCATGGTAGGCTCAAGCAATATGGGTATGACTATCAACCAACATTCTATTCCTATCTTTGATGGAGAAAATTATGATTATTAGAGCATCAAAATGAAAACCATCTTCATTACACAAGAGATATGGGATTTAGTAGATAATGGGTATAAAGAGCCAACCAATCCAACAAATCATCAAAATGAGTAATTGAAGAACTACAAAAAGAAGGATGCCAAAGCCCTTTTCTTCATCCAACAAGCTGTGTCTAACAAACTTTTTTTCAGAATCATTAGAGCTACTAAATCAAAGGAGGCATGAGACATCTTGCAAGAGAAATTTCAAGGCAACAACAAGGTGAGAGCTATCAAACTTCAAACTCTAAAAAGAGAGTTGGATAATTTGAGAATGCTATAAAATAAAAAATTAAAGGATTACTTCTCTAAAATTATGGAGATAGTAAATCAAATGAAGAGCTATGGTGAAACCATCACCAAGCAAAGAATGTGTGAAAAAATTTTGATTAGTTTATCTTCAAAATTTGATACAATATTTATAATTGTTGAAGAATCTAAATATCTTTTTTATTAAGTGTTCATGAATTGATTGGGTCTCTTTTGCTCATGAGCAAAAGTTGTTTAGGCACAAAGAATCATCAATTGAAAGTACATTTTAATCTAAACTCAGAGTGTTTGATAAAAGTTCTCAAAAGAATCATCTAGTCATGCTCCAACTAAAAAAGAGTCATTTAGAGGAGAAAATTGAAGTAGAGGAAGAGAAATAAATATGAGAGAAAGAGGTAGAAGAATGCAAAGAAATAATCTTCAAAGAAGATAATATGATGAGAACACTCAACATAGCTGCAACATATGTAAAAGGTCTTCTCATGTTGAAAAAGATTGCTAGTTTAGGAAAAAATTCCAATGTTATAATTATAAAAAGTTCGAACATGTTTAAAAAGATTGCAGGTACAAAGCAAGTGAGTAAGCATACTTCTCAGAAGAAAATAAGGTGAACAAAGCACAATTATATGCATATCAAACTACAGAAGAGCAAAAGAATAATGTGTAATATCTTAACAATGGATGCAGCAATCACATAACTTGTCATAAATCTATTTTTGTAGACATTGACACTTCTTCAATTTCACAAGTGAATATGAAAAATGGTGTATTAGTTCAAGCAAGAGAAAAATGTATAATTGCAATTAATACCAAGAAAGAAAGTTTGTCCATGATGTTTTACTTGTTTTAGACTTGAAGCAAAATCTTTTGAGTGTTAGATAATTGATTGAGCATGGGCATATGGTATACTTTGAAGATAATGTTTGCAAGTTATATGATAAAGAGGTGAAAAAGCAACTTATGACAAATATCAAGATGAAGAAAAATATAAGTTTTCCTCTTATTTTGCACTATGCAAAGAAAGTTGCATGGAAGATGGAACTACATGATGAGTCATTGTTATGGCACAAAAGGTTTGGGCACTTAAACTTTTATAGCTTAAAAGTTTACATCAAAAGAATATGGTGCATGTGTTGAATTTTTAATCCAACATTGGGCTTATATGTGAAATAATTATGTGTTGTAGACTGTCAAATAAGGTTAAGCCCAATTAAAAGTGATCAGCTAAGGTTTCAGTGATTTGTGCTTTAATGTATCTGATTAGGTGTAGCCCTTTAATGTGTAGAGACCTAAGGGGTTATTTCTATTTTTATGATGGGCTAAAATAGAAATACCAAAAGATAAAGATGAAATTATCTATATATAGCGGTTATGGTCCCTGGATCGCACGCACGACCTTCTTCTCTGAATCCCATCATCAGAAAGAATAGCCTAAAAAAAATTCAAAAGGGCTTTCTGGGAGTACGTGTTGATCTGGAAGGCCAACCGTAGGATTTTGGAGAGCAATCAAGCAATATGGATTCAGATACGCTTCCGTTTATCAATTATGGATTCTTAATGATTAAACATGAATGATTCTTTGGCTTCATGGTGATGGTCTTCACCAAAAGGTTCAGATCTAATTTTCAATAGTATGGTCTACCAGAAATACATGACAAGAAAAAACCATATGAAAGATGTGCACTTGGTAAACAACATAGAGAGGCATTTTCAAAAGAGCATGTATGAAAAGCCAAAGCAACATTGAAGCTTATTCATACTGACATATGTGGACCTATGAAAACTCCTCTTGCAAGTAACATCTACTTTATTATTTTTATTGATGACTATTCAAGGATGACATGGATGTATTTATCAGACATAAATCAAAGGCATTTATTATTTTCAAGAAGTTCAAAAATCTTATCAAAAGACAAAGTGAGCATTATATCAAGGTGTTAAGAAGTGATAGAGGTGATGAATACAATTCAAATAAATTTGAAATATTTTGTGAAGATGTTAGTGTACAAAGATAATTGAATGTTGGTTATGCACCAAAGCAAAATAGAGTTGCAGAAAGAAAGAACCGTACTATTGTTGACATGGTTAGATCTATGCTCAAAGACAAAGGCCTTTCAAATTCTTATTGGGTAGAAGCAGCGAATACAACAGTGTACTTGATGAATAGATGTCCAACAAAAGCTCTTCAGAATATGACACTATTTGAAGCCTGGTCTGGTAGAAAGCCTTTCAGTGAAATATTTTAAAATCTTTGGATGTGTATGCTATGCACATATTCCAAAGGAAAAGAGACAAACTTAATGAAGTAAGTAAAAATATATCTTTATTGGATACAGTTCTAAATCAAAAAGTTATAGACTTTTCCATTTGAAGCAAAATAAAGTGATCATAAGAAAATATGTTTTTTAATGAGAAAGTTTCTTGGGATTGGAAGCAAAAGAAAGTTGAAGAAAATATTATCTCTTGATAAAGAAATTCATGATGCTCAAAATGAAGAAAATGAGGTTAAAGGTTCACCACAAACTTCTCCAAGTGTAAATACATTTTCAACTTCAAGTTCAAGTCCATCTTCAAGTTATACTCCCATAAAAATGAGAAGACTAAGTGACATTTATGCCTCTTATAATTTCTGCATGATTAAGCCTGAAACTTATGAAAATGCTATGCATGAGGAAGTATGGAACAAGGCAATGCAAGAAGAATTTAATATGATTGAAAAGAATAAAACTTGAAGTTAATGAAGAAACCAAGTGATAAGGAAGTCATTGGCTTGAAGTGGATCTACAAGACAAAACGCAATCCAAATGGGACCATTCAAATATACGAAGCAAGATTGATAGCAAATGGATACTCTAACTATCTAGTATTGATTATTAAGAACTTTTGCACCTGTCGCTAGATATGATACAATTAGAACTCTCATTTCTATGGCAGCACATAAAAGTTAAAAACTACACCAACTAGACGTAAAGTCAACATTCCTGAATGAAGTATTGAAAGAAGAATTTTATGTTGAATAACTTCAAGGCTTCACCATCAAAGTCAAGAAAATAAGGTATACAAGTTGAAGAAAGTATTGTATGGGCTAAAGCAAGCATCGAGAGCATGGTACTCTCAAATTGATACATACTTCAATGAGAAAGGTTTCCTAAGAAGTTCAAGTGAACCAACACTTTATGTGAAGAAGCAAGGTAATGATATTCTCATTGTTTCTCTTTATGTTGATGATTTAATTGTTACTGATAACAATGAGAATATGATTTTGACTTTCAAAAGTGATATGATAAGAAAATATGAAATGGATTTTATGGGTTTGCTTCATTATTTTTTGGGAATTGAAATCAATCAAAGAAAAGATGGCATTTTTATCAGTCAAAAGAAGCATGTAAAAGACATTCTCAAGAAGTTCAAAATAAAAAATTGCAATATTGTAGAAACATCTTTTGTGGTAAATGAGAAGTTGATAAAAGAAGAAGAAAGTGGTGAAGCCAATGCACAATTATACAGAAGCATTATTGAAAGTTTATTATATCTAACAATTACAAGGCCAGACATAATGTTTGCATCAAGTTTACTTTTCAGATTTATGTAAAAATTAAGTAATATTCACTTTGGACAAGCAAAAAAAGTCTTGAGATACATCAAAGGTACCAAAGATTATGAGATCATATATAAAAGAATCAAGAATGATATTGTGAAGTTATTTGAGTTTTGTGATAGTGATTGGACTGGAATCATTGATGACATGAAGAGCACATCAGGCAATGTATTTCTTTATGGATAAGGTGTTATATCTTGGGCATCCAAAAAGCAAGATACTGTGGTATTATCATCTTTTGAAGCTTAATATGTTTTAATTACTTTGGCAGCACAATAAATAATTTGGTTGAAAAGAATACTTGAAGATATGGGTAAGAAGCAAGAAGCTACAACACTACTGTTTCACAACAAGTCTACCATTTATATGACAAAGAATCCTATATATTATAGCCCCACTAAGCACAACAAATCAAGTACCATTTCATAAGATATGTGGTAGAAGAAAAAGAAGTTAAAGCGACGTATGTAAGGACTCAAGACCAAACACCATAAGAAAATGTTAAAATAGTGACGAAAATTAGTATAAAAATTTTCATCACTAGCTTGTGACGGTTTAGTAACAAAATAGTGACGAAAATTAAAATTAGTGACGGATTAATCTATCCGTCACTAAACCGTCACTAAATTACTGACAGATTATCACATCCATTACTAAATTAGTGACGGATGGAGCAATCCGTCACTAATTTAGTGACGGATTGCCCTTTCGTCACTAATCCATCACAAATTAGTGATAGAAGGGAAATCTGTCACTAAATTAGTGATGGATTAGTGACCAATTTTCCTTCCATCACAAATTAGTGATGGATAGGGCAACCTGTCACTAAATTAGTGATAGATTGCCTTTCGTCACTAATCCATCACAATTAGTGACGAAAGAGTAATTCATCACTAAATTAGTGACGAATTAGTGACGAATTGCCCCATCCATCACTAATTTAGTGACGGACAAGGTCATTCATCACTAATTTAGTGACAGATTGCCTTTCCGTCACTAATTTAGTTACGGAAGAGCAATCAATCACTTATTCATCACTAAATTAGTGACGGAAGATAATCCGTCACTAAATTAGTCATGAATTAGTGACAATCCATACGTGCTCGTTACGTGCGCCGCCTTCCATGCGCGTCCCAGCCACCACTACAAGAAAATAGTAAAATAGTGACAAAATTTTCATCCCTAAATTGTGATGGTTTAGTAACGAAACAGTGACTAAAATTAAAATTAGTGATGGATTACTCTATTCGTTACTAAACCGTCAATAATTTAGTGATGAATTACCCTTCCATCACTAATCCGTCATATAATTTATGACGGAAGGACAATCCATCTCTAAATTTAGTGATGGATTTTTCTTCTGTCGCTAATCCATTATAAAATTAGTGATGAAGAGCAATCCATCACTAAATTAGTGATGAATTATCCTTTTGTCACTAATTTAGTGACTAATTTAGTAACGAATTACCCTTTCATCACTAATTAAGTGATGAATGACCTATATCCATCACAAATTTAGTGACGGATTGCCCTTCCATCACTAAATTTATACTCTAATTTTTTAAAAAAAATTTATGATGAAAAAACTAATTCGTCACTAATTTAGTGATGGATTGATTTTTTTATCATAAATTAATATTTTTAAAAAAAGTGTAGTATAAATTCATGATTGAATAGTAATCCATTACTAAATTGTGACAAAAAAATGTCACTAAATTAGTAACAAAAAAAGTATGTTACTAATTTAGTGATGAATTAATTTTTTATTATAATTTTTTAAAAATAATTAAAATATAAATTAGTGATAAAAAGGTAATTTTATTACTAAATTAGCGATGAAAATATTTTTTTTTCATCGCTAATTTAGTGATGGACTGCTAAATCAGTCAGTAATTAGTGACGAAATAAACTATCTGTAAGTAATTATTAACGGAATTATTATTCCGTCACTAACCAGAGCGCTTTTGCTCTTGCCCCCCTTCCGCGTGCGCTTCTTCTTGCCCCCGTTCCTTCCATATGCCTATGTTTGTGTCTAGGGTTTGTTCGGCGATCTTGACGGAGCTAAAGGAGGCGGCGGAGAGGAGGGGCTGGAGGAAGGACTCAGAGTCGACGAGGGATAGGTCATCGAGGGGGCCCGGGGGGAGGGAGGAGTCTCCATTGTCGGCATTCTCTTCATCTTTGGCAGCGATCTTCACTAGGTAAATCTCTTCCCTCCTTGCTCTTCTTGCCTTAAGGTTTCTAGTCTTTTAAGTCTAATCGATCGGCTATCGCCAGAACTAGGTGATTCATGGTCAGGTTGCTCTATTTTGGGTTGTGTGCTGCCCTTCGGCCACATCTAGCAATCGATCAAGAGCTAAGAAAACTGATCGAATCCATACAAGGATAAAGAATTATCAGTGGTTGAGGGATTTAAAGAGTTTTAGGCCTTAAAAATCTTTAGATTAGTTGGTGTTGCTGCTAAAATCTGTCCTCCGGCTCAGGCACGATCGGACTGCAGCGTGGGCTCCCTCCTTGGCAGACCTGCAAGATAGTCCTCATGCGAGAGGCGTTGGGGGTGGCCCTCTGCGGAAGACCTCCGACGCTCAAGTCAGTGGAAACCAGCAATCAACAAATATGGAAAGAAGGATCCCCTGAGGAAGAGTTCCTCCGAGCTCTCGTGGAGCTTTCATGGCGGAGTGTGAGAACTGTGAATGAAAAATGGGCGTAGAATCGCAACGTACCTGAGAGGCTTGAGGGTGGTAGTATTTATAGGCGGTCACCTGACTTCTTGGACGTGCTCTGGATGAGGTCTGAAAGGTGTTGGGATTCGAAACGGATTCGAATCAGGTTGTTACAGGGCCGTAGGATCCGTATCTGGTTAGTTAGAGGATCGACGGCTGGGAGGCGGGGAGAGCTGGCCGATGGCTCGAGACTCAGTGGCTGCGTGGTCCCTAGGCCACTATTGTAGGTCCTAGGCCACGTCTTGGCATGATTCTTGTTTGAAATCTTATTCTGTTACAGTGAATTTGAACTCTCCCATGCCAGATTCCGTAGAGTCTAAAGTAGCTTGGATCGGATGGCCAAGGAATGGTCTGGCCTTGATGGCAGAAGCATAAGAATAGCCCAGGTTGCCGAGGCATAAGGTTAGCGAACCTACCGAAGTATAATGTGGTTGGCCGAGTCGGACTTCTGTGAAGCATGGAGTCAGAACTCCGCTTCATGACGCCATCCTTCCCGCGCAAAAGGTGCCAGGGGGGCCAACGTGGCAGCCATAAATGCCTTAATGATGGAAGAAAATAAGGCATTAAATGCCTTAAAGCAGGTGGATGCACATGGCCTTTATGAGGCCATAATTACGTTGGTGCGAAGGACATAGCGCGGTTATGGAAACCGAGCTAGAGTGCCGAGGTATATTGGCCTAGGCATGTTGGACGAACTATGCTGAAGCTAGCTGATGTTGAGGCTGGCCAAGCTATGATGGCCTAGCTATGTTGGCCGAGCTATGAAGCCGAGCTATGATGGCCGAGCTATATGAAGCTGGCCGAGGATGAGGCTGGCCGAGCTATGATGGCCGAGCTATGTTGACCGAGATATGCTGAAGCTGGCTGAGGCTGAGGCTGGCCGAGTTATGATGGTCGAGCTATATTGGCCAAGGCTGCCAAGCTATGATGGCCAGCTGTTGGCCGAGCTATGCTGAAGCTGGCTGAGGCTGAGGCTGGCTGAGCTATGTTGGCCGAGCTATGCTGAAGCTGGCTGAGGCTGAGCTGGCCAAGCTATGTTGGCCGAGCTATGCTGAAGCTGGCTGAGGCTGAGGCTGGCCGAGCTATGATGGCCGAGCTATGCTGAAGCTGGCTGAGGCTGAGGCTAGCCGAGCTATGTTGGCCAAGCTATGCTGA
Source organism: Calamus simplicifolius (assembly GCA_900491605.1). NCBI lineage: Eukaryota > Viridiplantae > Streptophyta > Magnoliopsida > Arecales > Arecaceae > Calamus > Calamus simplicifolius. The sequence goes on along the minus strand of UESW01003873.1, from coordinate 677,293 downwards.
GCTGGCTGAGGCTGAGGCTGGCCGAGCTATGCTGAAGCTAGCTGAGGCTGAGGCTGGCCGAGCTATGTTGGCCGAGCTATGTTGGCCGAGCTATGCTGAAGCTAGCTGAGGCTGAGGCTGGCCGAGCTATGTTGACTGAGCTATGTTGGTCGAGCTATGCTGAAGCTGGCCGAGGCTGGGGCTAGCCGAGCTATGTTGGCCGAGCTATACTGAAGCTGGTTGAGGTTGAGGCTGGCCGAGCTATGTTGGAGTTGGCTTGAATGAGAGCGCCAAGGCATGGCTCGGCCTAAATGAAGCGGGGCTTGAGTGCCGAGGCATGCTTTCTCCTTTCTTTTTATTCCATTAAATGCTGGCCAAGTCATTATGACCGTTTCTGCACCATTAAATGCTCAAGCCTATTGACTTGACTGCCGGATATTAATGAGGGGCCCTTGGGAGAACCCACGCACATGACGTGGCCCTTTTTCCCTCTTGTTCTCTTTCTTCATTATGACGAGATGCTCGTTGCTAGAATGTTGCGTCAGCAGCCAGTTGGCAAACAGGGCATTTGGATTGGGCGCGACCCATCGCCAATGTGAGCTATCAATAATGTAATGATGATTTTACCCCTCAACACATGCCCCCCACTCCCTAGTCCGAAGTGTAACTTCGGATATAGGGAGTAGAATTCTGGAGCAATCTTATTTGGGGACATGTCATTCGATCCTCTGTAGAGGAAGTGTTTATCTGTGTAGGTTAGAGAAAGGCCTGGGCGGCCCTCTTGCTGAAGTAAAATAAGGCGCTTTAGTTGCGCTAGAGTGTCCGAGAGATTATCCGGCTGGGATGAAGCTTTAGTACTGTATCACTCGGATTGGCCTAGGCTTTTGATAGTAAAAGATGCACTCCGGCTCTGGAAATTATTACTCGATCATTGCCGAGCCTTCAAAAATATATTACTCGGTTGTTGCCGAGGTACGGAGACCGTTACTCGGTTGTGCCGAGCCTTCAAGATTATATTTTACTTGGCACTGCCAAGGTACGGAGACCGTTACTCGGTTGTAGCCGAGCCTTCAAGATTATATTTTACTTGTGCTGCCAAGGTACGAAGATCATTACTCAGTTGTAGCCAAGCCTTTAAGATTATATTTTACTTGGCACTGCCAAGGTACGAAGATCGTTACTCGGTTGTAGCCGAGCCTTCAAGATTATATTTTACTTGGCACTGCCAAGGTACGGAGACCGTTACTCGGTTGTAGCCAAGCCTTCAAGATTATATTTTATTTGGCGCTGCCAAGGTACGAAGATGGTTGTAGCCGAGGCTTCAAAATAATAAATTACTCGGTGTTGCCGAGCCTTCCCAAGATGCTACTCGGTCGTACTGAGGCTTTCAAATAATAAATTACTCGGTGTTGTCGAGCCTTCAAATAATAAATTACTTGGTGTTGCCGAGCCTTCCCAAGATGCTACTCTGTTGTAACCGAGGCTTCCAAATATTAATTTACTCGGTGTTGCCGAGCCTTCAAGAAATTTGCCTACTCGATTGTTGCCGAGCCTT
>UESW01003873.1:589965-670749 GCA_900491605.1 Calamus simplicifolius | reverse complement strand
AGAGGTCTGATGCATTATCAAGGATGTTAGGAAGAGAAGTGTCTGAATTTGAAGAAGTTAGGGCTAATCAGTTGTCCTTGGAGCTTAGATTACTTCACAACATATGCAGTAGGATTTTATTCCCTAAGACTGGCCGATTTGAGTATGTCTCGAGTGAGACATTATTGTTATGGACAGTGTTCTGACATGTCAGCCTATTAACCTTGCTGGGATGATGATTTTCTATATGGCTGAGGCTGGGGGCAAAAGGAGATCTTCACTGCCCTATGGTATGATTTTGACTATGATGTTTAGAAGTCAAGGTATTGTAATTTCTGATAATGAGCCTTCAAAGAATCTTAGACACACTGATTACTATAGCTTGGCTACTGTGCACCGGATGGGCTTTGTGAAGGTCAATGGTCAATGGGAGAGGAAGGGCCATCTGGATGAGAGAGCCGCTGAGATTAGATCTTCTGCATCATCTGAGGTTGGTCCATTAGCGAGGCATCCTTCACCAGAACCTAGCAGATCTTCACCACCTCCTGCTCCTGCTCCAGTTCCTGTACTGCCACCTATGTCATCTGTCGAATTTTTAGATATTCAGTTAGAGCAACTCAAGAGTTTATTTGCTGCTCAAAAAGAAGAAATGAAGACAGAGTTTGATAGCCAGTTTATGAATTTGAAAGAAACCCTTTACTCTTTGGATGATCGCATTAGAATGATTGAGTCTACCCTTGGTTCCTTTGCTGAATCCTTAAAGAATGATCTCAAGAACATATTTGAAGAGCTTAAGGAATTGGTGGAGACTCAAACCTACTCCAAATGCAATGCTGAGCTTCAGGACAAGATTATGACTGCATATGCATTTGTTGACAGGAGACTAAAAGAATTTGTTAGGACTCAAAGTGAAGGGATGACAAGGATTGTAGAAGAATGCAAAGACTTCTTAGAACTCATTTTTGATTATCTTGTAATGAATGTCTTTGATAATTAGTTTAGTTTGATGTTGGTTTCTTGAAGTTTCAATGCAATGAAGTATAGTTTGATGTTTGATATAATGAAGTTTCATTTTGTAATGTTTAACTTTTGATGTAGTGAACTTATCTTATACTTAATGAATATCTTTTGAACCTTGAAAAATCTATCAATCTTGTCATTTTATTTAACTTTTCCTAATCTTTTTGTTGATTACAAAGAAGGGGGAGAGTTATGTAAGCATTTCCAAATCGTATATGCATTGAATGTAAAATAAAACAAGGGGGATAACAAAATAAAAGGGGAAGAAATATTAGCTTTTGGATATGCATTAGATCAAATAAGCTCAATTAAACTTAATTTATTGGTATCTAATTAACTGCACATAAGGAGAGGCAATTAAAATTGGTATCAACCATTAAAATTTTCTGTTAAAAGGAAGAACAATGGTTAAATTGAACTTCATAGGGGAGCTATCTCATTCAGGGGAGCTTATCTGTGAGGATTAAATATTTAAAAATTTTGATTTGAAAATTCTATTGTTAACTCATGCATATACTCAATGTTTTTATAATCATCAAAAAGGGGGAGATTGTTGACCCAATTATTGATTTTGATGATTAATAAAAGATATGAGTATTCATTTTGTTACTAATAAATTTAACAAGTGTTTCAGGGCTTAAAATGTTTGATTAATCAAAAGGTATAAAGAAACGTGTTTTGAATCAAATGCCAAAGGTATGTTTCAAAATTCAGAGCCTGGAGTCGACACCTAGAAGGTTTGAAGCCGACCCATGGCCGATCAAATGCTTTCCTGATTTTTTGGTACGGTCTGGAGTCGACACCCAGTGTTTCGGAGCCGACACCCAGAGTTTCGGAGTCGACACTTACAGTGTCTGGAGCCGACTCCAATGCAGGAACAGAAAGCATATTTTTGGACTACCCTGGAGCCGACACTTACAGTTTTCCAGAGCCGACTCCCGAATGCGGCGAGCCGACACTCAACTTTTTTGGAGCCGACTCCTCAACGAACTTTTACTTTCTATTTTTGGATACTCGACTTGGAGCCGACACCTGAAAAGTTGGAGCCGACTCCAACCTGTCAGGAACGGATTTTCAAAATGTCAGAACGGCCTCCAACGATAATATTTTCTTACCTAATCTCTAACAGACACTTTTCTTGTGTGTAGGAGGAATCCAAGGACAGAAATAACGGCTAGTTTTTCACCTAATCTGGATTAAAGAGAATCTATAAAAGGGGAGCCTGTTCGTTTGAAAAAAAAGAGAGGAAAAATAGAGAGAAATCAAATCGAAAAATCCAAAAGTCTTGAGCAAGAAATCAAAGAGGAAAGAGTCGAAGTTCAAATCCATCAACTCTAGAAAGCTCAAAGAGAAATCCAAGGCATTCAAGTTCAAAATCGGAGGATTTTCAAAAGAAGAAAAAGAGAGCCAAAAACCTTATTTTTCCCAACTTCTCATCTGCAATCTTTGTGAAGAATCCGAGTTGAGGGCTGATTCAACATCTCAAAGGAGAAGAGGAAAAGAAGAAAAGAAGAAAAGCTCAAATCAACTCTGCTTCAAACAGGCTTTTCTAATCTTGTTTATTTATATTGAATATTTGCTCATTTGAGAAATTGTTTGTTATTGTAAACTCTACTCTCATTTGTTTTTGCTAGTTCAATCAGGGGAATTGAATTAGTGGAGGTAGTATACCTCGGGTCAAGCTAGATTAGCTTGGGTTTGGGTTTTGTGCTGGTGAGCCGGAAAACCAGCTGGGTTCGTTGTGATCCCGTGGGAAACAATAAGTTTTGAGTTGTGAGCTTGTAAAACAACTCGGTTGTAATCTAGTAGATTATAGTGTGGACCCAAGTGGTACTTGGGAGTGGACGTAGGTGTTGGATACACCGAACCACTATAAAATCTTTGTGTTTGCCGTGTTTTGATTCTCTCTCTCTATCTCTTTGTTTGTGGTTAATATTTATTCTGCACTTAATCTTGTGTATTCCAAAGCCAATCGTTTTAAAAGGTTAAATTTTTTAACAACCCAATTCACCCCCCCTCTTGGGTTGCCATCTGGGCCAACATGACCCTTCAGTTTCCTCTTCAAGATCTCCCATGTCTCGATTCTAGGATGCCCTGCACGGTCATCCTCGACCGTCCTTGTCCTCCACCAGAGTTTGTCGTACCCTCCAAATATGTTGAGGCCCGATCCACCTGATCGAGTGCTGGGATCTTCGCTGCACAGAAGTAAACCTCCATATCCCATATGAAGTTTTCAACTTTTGTTGCGCTCCTAACTCCGCCGAAGGCCTTAGGCTCCCGGACCTTCGCTTCCTTTGTTGGAGTGCCGACTATGCTGACTGGAGTCCGCACCTCCTGCCTTAGCTGAATCTCCTCCTGCTCCAAAGCATAGATCTGAAGCTTCAATCTCTCTTCCATGGACAGATCTGATTGCTATTGTTGCAGATTTCGATGCTCGAGGTCATGAATCAATCTCGTGTGCCTCCAACAGCTGATTATGTGAAGTCCGCAACTTGGTCAACTACATGCTCAACTCTGCGCATATAGCAACCAAATCCATGGTTGATCCTTCTCCTGGATCTTCCATAATCCCCTCCAAATGGGTCACACGGTCTTCTACCGCTCTCGCCATCTATGCTTGGAACTTGCTTCAACCGGGCTCTGATACCAGCTTGTCACTGGGCTTTCAATCGGCATGCGCAAGCGCTCCTTTGTGCACCAAGTCCTTGTGTCTACCGGTGATGGCGTTAGAAGATCCCTTCCCTTAACCAACCTAGACCCAGAACAATAAAATAAAAACCTCAAAGACAAGTCCCCGATAAACACAACAATATACGAGAAGCACAGTATTTCCAACCAAAAAACTCTTTGCTAAGTAATTTGAAAATACGAGGTTACCCAAAGGCTACAAAGACACTTCTCTCTATTCCTAGCAAAGATCACATAAAGTGCCCGCCCCAACCTTACTCGACAAGAACTGACTTGATGCCCCGCACCCACGCACGCACTGTCTATGCGTCTCGGCCATGTCCCACCAATGCCTAAGTCCGCCTGACTTAGATCCTCATGCACCTCGATCTCAAGTTGCTCACCAACCTTCGCTGGTTGCTGGATGGTCACACCGAAGCTCCTCTCAGATGGCTTAATCATTTACAACTCGAAACCTTGGCCTTGGGTCCGCCCTTTCACAAAGAACTCCCCAACCAATCTTTTTATTCACATGCAATTCGATACCCCTAGGCCTTGGGTCAGCCTCCCCTTAAATAGCTTCCCAACCGACGTTCTTTCCACCCCCCAAGAGTCCCACGCCGTGTAGAACCGTGTGAAGTTCCTCTCTTCACGCCGCTTAAGACTCTTTTTCCATTTAGGACTCTTCTCCAATTAAGACTCCACCTTAACCGTTGGATGAATAGATAAGGCTAGGATCCTTCCATATCCACCGCCCCAAAGAGTCTTCAGCCTAGGCTAACTCTATATCCAAAATACGATGGACTCTTGGTGATAAAATCGCCAACTAGCTCCCATAAGAATCTCCCTACAAATAGGACTCCATCTTGACCGTTGGATGGCCAAGATCTCATGCAAGCCACAGTCTCAAATTTTCTCTAAGAAAATACGATGGCCTCTCTTTTGGGCGTGCTGGGCGGGCTTGCCCAACGGTCATGCCATGCTTGCAGCGCCTGTCAGGCTGGCCATCAGTCTGGATGGTCTGGATCGCGTGTTCAGCTGGGTCGCGCGCTTGCGCCCCGGCTGGGCCACGCACCTAGCTAGGCCATGCGCGCGTCCTCCGCCTGGACTGGGCCGTGACATGCTCACTTGGCCGCAAGCATTAGACCAATGAATATATGGGCCGGGCCCATCACCACCTATGATTCGTAAAACTCGGAAACGCCTTCTCGATAAATTAAAATAAATAAAAATAAAAATCTCAGTCCAATATCCTAGATTTGCATGCATGGCATCGGATGCCAATACAATGAGTTCCATAAGGGTCCAAAAATGTTTTAAGCACCACCGGCATCTGCTGGCACGACGAGGCGCTTCATAGCTCTAATATATGAATAGAGGCTATATATATATAGATGCATGGCAGGCGCAGAGGCAGAACCAAACAACTGGATATGTACATTCCGATGGCAATTCCAATACCTTTGGCCCTTCTCACCCTTGCGATCATTTTTGGCCTTCTTCCATCTCACACCACGGCGGACCACGTCCTCTACACCGGCGAGGTCCTCATGGCCGGCCAAAACCTCACCAACGGGAAATACCGCTTAGCCATGAAATCCAACTGCGACCTTGTTCTCTACCAAGGCGAGACACCGACATGGAGGGCGAACACAGTCGGCAAGGGCAGCGACTGCTACCTCGGGCTGAAGCACAACGGAGAGCTGGTCGTCCGCCGGAATGTCCATTACACCCTCTGGTCCAGCTCCAACAAATCGAAGAAAGGCAGGTACGCCCTCGTGCTCGACGGCAAAGGGAAGCTCGGCATCTACGGCCAGAGACGGTGGGCGAGTAACAACCAGAAGGAGACGGGCACAGTACTGGACAGGTCGGTGGTCTCGACGGAGTACGTGCTGTACTCCGGCGAGAGACTGACCCCCCCAAATAAGCTAAGGTATAAGAATTATGAGCTGGGCTTTAAAAAGTGCAACCTGGCCATCAGTGACAGCCGATCGGGGAAGGCGTTGTGGCAGACCCGTACAGAAGCCAACAGCTGCTACGCTCAGCTGGAGGCGGACGGGGAGCTCACCGTCAAGCATCGCAATAGCCGTCTTTGGAGCAGCAACAAGAAAGCTGACAACGGGGAGTACATAGCTGTGCTTCGCTTCGATGGGAGGCTTGACGTTTATGGCCCACTGATATGGTCCCTCGACAGAAACGACGACTCGCTGTTACCGGATGCTTCTTTTCCTCCTACGAGAGATTTCATGCATGGCGATCGATGAATGAGCAAAGTTCGCGAATCCCTCCAGTTAGAGCGAGGTATATATATTATATATATATATAGATGATAAAGGGCCGTCTTGTGCTTCGAGAGATCTGCCTGTCGATCGATAGCCTATTTATGGTTTTGTTAGCAGCTAATTTAATCGTGTACGAAATAAAATTTAGGATCCTACTTTGCAGACCTGAAAGGAATTAATACATACGAAAAAAGTTACTTCAGGCTTAAAACGTTAAATTATAAATTAAGTGAGCGGAGAGGCAATTGAAGGAAAATGACACCACGAGGCAAATTCTTGCCTTACCGTAGTTTTCTTCTTCTTATTATTGGCCTAGAAATGGGCCAGATGAAGAGGGAGGTTATATATATATTTCCTTCTAGCCATCTATCCGGCCGCCATTGTATATTTTTGAGACAGAAAAGGCCATCGATCGTGGAACATCCAAATCCTGATAGGCACGCATCCGTATCATATCCATTCGCAACTGCCATCGCCCAATAGCAGCAGGGAACCGAACAGTGATTCGAATCCATCCTGGCGATAGAAATGAGAATTAATGAAGAAGAAAGGTGCCACGAAAAAAGTTAAAAAAGAAAGAAGAACACTCGAAAAATTACGTGTCATCCTGATCTCTGAACTGTTTCAGCTATGTACTTATAACAATGAAAATGATATTAGCTCTCTCTGTCTTCCTAATTTCTTGAATTTCCAGCTTCGAACTACCTTCGTCACGTCGAAAACTAATTCCATATATAAACATTGTACACGACAATCTGGCAAAGCGCTTATAAAATTACTAACTTTTTTTTTTCCCACAAACTAAATCGTGATTTAATTTACCATCAGTATTGACACGTAAAATCATTATCGATCTACATGTCGTGCATTTCGTAATTAAGTAAATAAGACATAGGAATTGTTGTGCATAAATCACAAAATTAGCGAATAACTAAAATAAATTTAATCAACGTTGCTTCGCCTCAGAATAATTTGGCGATCATCTTTATTTGACCAAGAAAGAATCATGAATAATATTTCAAGAGTTTCAAGATCTGGTGCACGTACGCTGTTAAACAAGGTTTACGTACGTCACCATCTTCCCCAGTTCACGGGACCATAAATAGAGAGAATGCTACGTACGTACGGGCTTCCCGGCTTGCCCCTGCCCAACGCACGGCAAATGAAACCCAGCTGCTTTAATTCCCGGAATAGAAGCCGGCCGCATATTTCTTGAAATCAATCCGTGGAAGCTGGTCCTGGAAACCTGCGGTCATGGTGGTGCGGAGATCGATCACCCGGTCCGAAGCAAGAAGACGCTGAGCTCCTGGGGCGGGCTGCCCCCGGGGTTGATGAGGTGGTACGAAACCGAGTCCCGCGAGCCCACCACCCGCTGGTAGGTGGCCCTCATGTACATGAGCTCTCCTAGCTCCTCCGCCCCGGCCTCGCCCTCGCTCGGAAAGAGCACCCCCGCCCCCGCCGACGTCGACTGCACCGTCTCCAGCACCCGCCGGTCTTTCTCCGTCGGCTGCCGCCGCACCGCGTAACCCACCATCCGGCCGTTGCAGTAGGCCTTCCACGCCCGCCGGCCACTGCGTTGGCACTCGAGGGCGAGGCGGAGGAGGCCGGAGCGCATCTCGTGAACGAGGAGTTGGGTGGGGATGGAGAGCTCGAAGAGGAAGGGCGGGGGAACGGCGGGGTCGTGCTGGACGCAGAAGGCGACGCGACCGCGGCGGTGGCCGAAGATGGTCCCCACGATGACGGACCTCGAGGGTGACGACGGCGGGCGCTCGGCGGCGTCGATGAGGCTGTCCTCTTCTTGAGGAGGTTCTTCTTGGCGGTCCTTGAAGAGGTCGGCGAAGGAGGTGCTCAGCCGATTCTTGATGGTGGCGGACGAGGAGGAGGTGCTGGCGGCGGCGAAGGCGGCGGAGGAGACCTTGGCTTTCTTGGACTTGGGATTGGTGGGCAAGGGGTTGGCGAAACAGGAGAAGAGAGAGCGACGGAGGTAGTCGATCACCTTCATGATGGTTTCTTTAGGGAAGTGAAGCCAACAACGGATGCCCCAGATGATGTATAAATGTTTGGCTTTTTTGGCTAAACAAGAGGCGGGAGAGGGAACAAACGTAGCTCCCTAGGCTTTGAACTTGGTGCTCAACTTAGCTTTTTCGGATCCTACGCCACTGTTTCCTTTGCACTCATGGAACCGTCGGCCTCGAGGAGGGGATGCACAAAAATATTGAAGTGGATGGAGTGGCCCTAATAGAATGGATAGAGTGGGCATGGGCCGGACCGCCCGTGGGCTGGACCGAGCCCACACCGATTAGCCTATAGGGCCAAGGCCAGACTTCAATTAATAGACCCATCTAGAGTTCGGGCAATATATATATATATATAAAAAATCTAAGCCACTGGATTGGATTCGTTCTTTCTTTCTCGTGTCACATCTTTCGAGAGCCGTACTAGAATATGGAGTAACCAAGATTCTTTGGAAAGGGCGATGGGGTGACATTCTTATTCCTGTTCTTCTTCACCAAGCAGTTCCGTGGGCTTCTGGCCATTGGAAGATGAGGAAAGAGATTGGTCAGGCGAGGATTAAGGCGTCGGTGAGGTGAGCGATGAGAGGATCGATGGTGGGAGCGACAGGAGGCACCATCATAGTGGTTTAGGATGAGGGGAGAAAAGTAGCGAAAGGGAGCTGAGGACGACAGTGGATTCGTCTCCGCACAACGTTCCTTCAGTTCGAAAAGAACCTTCATCCAATATGTCATTTTCAAATTGAATGGTTCAGATCGCATGAAAATTCTTGCTTCGAGGCAAAAAGCATTAGAGCAAAATATTATTTATAATGGTCGAATCATAAGTTCATAACCAACAACTGCTTAAAGCTTTCGAGCAACTTCTTCTTCAAGTTTGTAATGGTTAGAATTTTTTTTTTTCTTTTTTTTAACTGTTCGAAATCCATCATGTTTGCCTCTAGCTACCGACTGTTCATTTTCTTTTTTTTTTAATTTTCTTTCAGATAATATCACTACGTTTCGGCTTTCATGTCCGCCTTTGATTTCTTTGTTTGATCAATGTAACCATGCTTCTTTGCGTACTCTGTGAACTGACTTAGTGCTTCTAGCTAACTATTTTGCATTTCAGTTTGTTTGGCCAAAGATATTTAATTTTAGGCTAAACTACATAATATAAAACCCTATATAAAACTTTTAAATCAATCATATCTAAATATCAATATAAATCAAATTAAATACTAAAATCATCCTTATAACCATATATTTATATCATAATTTTCTGCATACTGAATATACATACTAATAATCACATATCATTAGTTTGTGTCTAACAATCTAACTTGACAATATATGCATGCACATATTAGTTCTCATACTAGTGTTTAATGTATTAAACTCAATTACATCATATTTACAGACCATGACTGATTTCACACTAGCCTCTCGTGCTTTTCAGCCTTTCTTCGGTGCTGCTGGTCTAAACTAGTAAGGAATCACACCAATATTATCACAACTAGTACCATATCAACGGTATATCACATCCCTAATCTCAATTATTTATGGCATGGGATTAAATCATTATTATATACATCAATATACTGAAGATACATGTTAACAAATTTCATGCCAATAGTTTGTGTCAAATAACCTAATCTAGCGATATGCGCATGCACAGGTTGATTTTTATACTAGTGCTCGATGTATTAAACTCAGTCACGTTATAACCATAAACCATTAATTTTACGCCGACCTCTTGTGGCTCTTCAACCTTTCCTTGGTGCTATCGGATAGTTTAATAATAAGCATCAATATAGGTGTCAGAAACTTAGCAATGTCATATTTACTAACCATGATCGATTTCACATTGGCCTACCTGGCAAACTACCTTTCCTCAATGCTACCATTGCCATATTTTAGTAACTAGTTCACATGCCCAAATTGTCACATCTTATATCCAACAAAGCCATAATCATACCATTACCAAAACAACATTTTTCAACATATCACACTCATATATTTCAAATTAAAGTCAAAATCATTTTATAACCAAAATAATACATCACAATATATATAACAGCTCCATAAATAAATCATCATGCTTAATTAAAACATGTTGAGAATTTCACTAATAAATTCATGATGCATGCAGGTATGCACAACATGCAATATATGATATAATAATAGGTGTAAAACTTTAGCTCGCTAATCCAGATTAATTTTTTAATAAAATCAAATAAGTCATTGATCACCAATAATTAAACATAAACAATCAATTAATTTACTAAAATTTATAATTTAAAAAATTATTATTATGCCCTTCTAGCCCATATTTTGAAAATTACTGATTTTCTCTTCCTAACTAGACTTATCACTTAATTAGATTATTTGATAATTTATTTAATTAAATTTTTAAAAGATTATTAAATTAACTAATTATCACATTACACCTTACTAACCTACGCTTAATGACATTAGAATATACACCAAACATTATTCAAATGGTATTAACCACTAAATAATTAATATTCTAATTAGCAATTGGACTTACCTTAGCTTAGTGGGGTCACTAGATAATTAATTGGGTTACTAGTAACCTAACTAGAGTTTAATTAGGTTAACTCAATTCTAGCCTACCTAAACCCATTTTCAATCCAGCATAATTAACATTATTAATTCTAAAATTAATTTTAGCTACTACTTTAATACTTGGGCCAAAACTCTGATGTTATAGCTGGCCATTGATCCAAAGCCCAAAACCCATGTCAACCTTTGGTTCAAAGAAAGTCTTGCTGCACCGAAGGTGGTGTAGCAAGCATGCACGAAGGCTATATACCAGACCCGATGATTAGCGCTAACCGCATGCGGCGCGTGCGGGCAAAATCATTCTTTCTTGCTTTGGCACGCGCACGTGGTGGCATGTGCCAATCATCGGGCACGGTGCAACAAGACTTTTTCTTAGTCAAATCCACCAACAAGCCTTGGGCCTAGGCTACTTGGACCAAAACCTTTATTTCAGCCCATAATGTTATCGGATTTAATCTATTAAAAAAGTCATATTGCACGGTAGGAACTACACCGCATCCGACGATTAGCGCGCAACGTATGCGCACGTGCATGCCAAAGTAAAAAAAGTCATATCTGCCCTTGGCATGAGCATGCGCACGCTCTGCGCGCCAATCACCAGGCATGGTGCTCGCGAGATGCGCGCACACCCGGTGCACAAAGACTTCCTAATCTATTTAGGGTAAAATCCAATAGGTTTAAATATAAGTTTGGGTTGAACAAATTCAAGATTGACTGATTTGAATCAAACTATCCTTGTTAGGTTCAAATCAATTGAGTTTCTAGCTAGGAGTTAGGTCCATGTATTTGATTGAATCAACAAGGCTTAATTCAGTTGATTCTCTAACCAGTTCAGAACAATTTGATCAACCCTAACAGGTCATATTTGTTAATCCTTGATCCACATAATATAAGCTTGTCAGATTAAATCAAAATTGACCCAATCGGGTCATCATTTAGACCGGTTTAGGTTAGACTGGTTCAAACACAGCTAAAGAACATCTTCTTCTTCCAGCCGGCTCCCATGGCCAGTCAAGACCGGCCATTGGTGACATAGATCAAGTATTTCTTGATCTTTAAGAACGCGTCACCGGTCTTCTTCTCCGGCAAATGGCACTCACCCGGTCCTCAACCCATGATGCACCGGCGGTGGTTGAGTTTAACTCCAATCAAACTACACCCAAATTAGAATGACTGGTTCCTGTTCCTCACCGTTGAACGTCAGCGTATTTCGGCCCAACATGAGATTCTACGACGACTTTTATTTACCAGTCTAGAAACCTAGATGAGATCCTCTCCCATTTAAACATCTAACACTTCTTCTAAACCTAAGCAAAATAAGAAACAGGGGCTGAACATTTGGCCTACCTGGTGGCTGCTTGGTCGTCAACCGCGGTGATCGACGATGGCTAGCAGTACTCCAAACTCCGGCAAGCCTTCCTACATTTCCAATTAAACCATATCAACTTTCCTGTAATTTAATTGACCAAAAATAGATGGAAACAGAGGATTCAACCTTGAAATAGAGCATTTGCATGTAGTTTATGTAAGAGTATAGGATCTTAAATAAATAATTTGTTATATAAAATTAAATATAAAATACTTACTTAATGCAAAACTCATCATAATTATAGATAGACTTGAATATGATTGGATTTTGATAGCCTTTTTTAAAAAAAAACTGGTTTCTCTCCCTTAACCTTATCCTTTTATAGTAAATAACTTGATGATTTTTTTTAAATTACTATCCCTTATCAGGCGGAGAGAGAACCAATATATATATATATATTTAAATCTGGTATACAAAATTAATGGCTTAAACTTTCGGACCATAACTAACACCTGATTAAAGGACAGTGGCCCTTCGCCTTCTACACACGAGTTGGACGAAAGGGGTGACTCTTCGCCTTTGGCATGTGAAGTACATATTGGGGAAGAGGGACTCTTTCCCAAACATATCAACATTTTTTACTTGGTATGATAGTTTATGATATTAATATTTAATAATATAAACATTAGGCGTGCATAATTAAATTTCATAATGCATTCTTTTATCATGATTGACTTAACATAATAAATTATATAATAAGTGTTATGGCGATCATACACATTTAAATTAATACTCCCTTCCATATACTATCGTATTAGCAACTTATCATGTTAGGTCACATAATTTATATAATTAAATAACTTAATATCCACTTAATTGTCTTAAAGACATTAATTTTTTTTTCAAAACATTAAGTGTATACAAGCATAAGAAACAAGAAATAATTTAATAAAACAAAAAATATCATGTTAATGAGCTTAAGAGTGTCATAACAGCATCATAAGCAATCTTCAATACAACCAAGACCCATACTATGTACATGTTCTTTAAATGTCTTTGGTTGTAAACCTTTAGTTTAAGGATCTGCAATTATAAGATTTGTTCTAATATGTTCAATGCATACTCTTTGTTTCTGAACCTTCTCCTTGATAGTAAAATACTTTAATTCCATATATTTAGTACATCTAGAATATTTATCATTTTTGAAAAAAAAAACTACTACGGAATTATCAAAAAAAAATTTTAGCGGCTTGGTAATGGTGTCGACAACCCCAAGTCCTGAAATAAAGTTCTGCAGCCACAATGCATGAATTGTAGCTTCATAACAGGCTACAAACTCTGCTTCCATAGTGGATGAAGCAATGATAGATTGTTTGGCACTTTTCATGAAATTGCTCCTTCTTCCAATAGAAACAAATAGCCAAATATTAACTTTTACTGTCAACACATCTAGCAAAATCTAAATCTGAATATCCAATTACTTTCAACTGATTATACCTTCTAAATGTGAACATATAATCCTTGTTCCTTGAAGGTATTTCATCATTTTTTTGCAACTTTCCAATGATCAATACCAAGATTACTCTGATATCGACCAACATCCCAACCGCAAAGCTAATATTTGGTCTTATGCAAGTTTGCAAATACATCAAGCTACACAGCAGAAGCATATGGAATAGATTCCATTTGCTTATGTTCCACATCATTCTTTGAACATTGCATAAGACTAAATTTATCCTCTTTTTGTATTGGGATAATACATGCTGAACAGTTGTTCATATTAAATCTCTCAAGAATTTTTTGATGTAAGCTTTTGAGACAATCCTACAATCCATGTGATCTCTTTCTAAATATTAAAATTTCAATCATATAAAATGCCTCTCCCATATCTTTCATCTCAAAATTCTTAGAGAGAAAATTTTTAGTCTCATACAGATGCCTAAATCATTAGCAGCAAGCAAAATATCATCAATATATAGAACCAAAAATATAAACTTACTTTCATAAATCTTTCGGTAAATGCACCGATCAACGATATTTTCATAAAACCAAAAGATGTTATAGTATCATTGAACTTAAGATACCATTGTCTGAAAGCTTGTTTAAGTCCTTATATTGATTTCTTAAGCTTACACACCATATGATCCTTTCCTCCATGGAAAAACCTTCAAATTGATTCATATAAATTTTTTCTTTATATCCCCATTAAGAAAGGCATCCATTTTATGTAACTTTAAATCATGTTGAGCTACCAAAGCCATAATATTCTTAATAGATCTTTCTTTAAACCGATGAAAATGTCTTTTGGGCCTGGTGTGGTGCTATCAAGGCTAGGTTGGGCTAACTTGTATTAGCTAGGTGTGGGTCCAAGGGTTGAGATTAAATCAAGTCACGGGTGTGCATGGGCTTGGATTAGTTTAATCTCATTGGGTTAGTGCATGAAAGTTTTTGTAAAGTTGGGCCAATCCTACTCCGTCATGAATTTAAACTCTAGTTCTTAGGGTTTATGAACACAAGACTTGGTCATGTATTTAAACTCTAGTCTCTAAGGTTTATGGACATATGAAAAATAGATTTTGATGCAAGAAAAAATTGTCACCGCATCAATAAACGTGCATGATGACTAAGGCTGAGCTACTGAGCCGAACTATCTGGTCGAACTTTGAAGCCGAACCATTGGCCAACTTCGAAGCCAACCATTGGCCGAACTTTGAAGCCGAACCATCTGGCCGAACTTTGAAGCCGAACCATCTGGTGAGCTATCTCAGTGCCTCGGAAGGACTGAGCTACATCCGAACCTCAGTAGGGCCGAGCTATCTTAGTACCTTGCCAGATCGATCCTCATTCCTTCAATGTAAGTGCCATTGCCGCTTAAACCATGCCGATATCTCGAAGGATGAACTATCCTGATCGCAAGAATCACGAATGAGTCTCCTAAAATGAAATGGGAGCCAAATACAACACTCCATCCATGATCAATGGGATTCCAAATTTTCGATAAAGTGCCCGTCAGCTTCATCAACTGCCGATCCTCATAACTGTTGGGATTCGGCCTTATCGGATGCCAACTCCCTAAAATATGCCTGAAAAATAGGTAATGGCTCACCTCATTGGCAGTGTACAAATACCAATCCTAGAACCCCCCCTCAGGTGTGCTCTCAAAGGCAATCTAAGCCAAAAAATAACTCTAGCAAAGGTCATTGCTTCTGAAAAATCATACCAAGGAGAAGATCTTCTGCTGGAGCCTCTCCTCTCATCTATTTGCTCAGAATCTTCACTGACTTGGGCATCGAAGGGTCTTTCGTAGGGATCACCCCCTATGATTCCTACATGAGGACAGCCTTGCAGGTCCACCCAGATGGAAGAGCGCTATCTGGATCCCAACGTGCACCGCCCCCAAGCCGAAGAATGGATTTTTTAGCAATAAATTGCCGCTTGAGGAAGGGCCCCAAGTCCCTTTGAAAACTTAAAACCAAGGAGACAAGGTTCCATACAAGAAGGACGATTCCTCAATGGCCAACCATAAGAGAGCAGTCATATATGCTCATAATCAGGCCACCTCTCAAAGGCCTGATCCCACCAACAATATACGACCTTCGCAACCGTCGCCAACGAGGTTCCTCCACCATCAACAACCTTGATCACACAGGACCAATTTGCCATGCTGGTCCAACTAGTTCAAGCCCTGCTACAACTGATACAGGGGCTTCTTGGGGGTCTTCTTCCGCTGCACCCACTCAGCAGCTTCTGGTGGAACAGTTATTTCGGTCCTACCGATGGTCTCTCTACCCAACCCACTGGAAGCCATCAGCCTCCCGTGATAGTCCGGCCATAGAGAAGTTAACTAGCATCGCGGAGGGAAGGAGATAGGAGCTTGCCTAGATCCCGTCGAGCTCTCCTTACCTCCATTATTCTCTTGCATAATTCAACACCGGAAGCGATCCCCCCTGTCCTATTTCTCCAATTGCTCAGTATGATGGGCTACGACGACAACTACGCACACCAAACCTATCAGCACTTAGCGCTGTTAAAAAGCTTGCCCACTCCGGACCCTACCAGGTATGGCCAAGCAAGAGAGAACCGATTTGAAAGGGTTCGGTGCAAGGGGCTCATCTCTTCAGATAAGACATCGAAGAGATACCATGCCTCGAGAATATGGAGCTTGGATCATCTTTGAGCAATGAAGACCCTCAAGGGATACAGTACCCTGAGACATGGAAATAGATTAAACCTGAGTATATTACGAGTGAAGTATGCCTAAACCGAGCCATTTTGCTCATTGTAATAAAACTTACTCTTCGATTCAAATATTTCTTATTGAATAATAATTTTTCTTGAGTTGTGGATGAAGGCAAGTCTCGCCCAATCATTGAACTACGAGTCCATTTCTCCATACCACAGCAGGGCCGAGCAATATTCTCTGTACCTTGGTAGAGGGCCAAGTAAAAATTTCTTTATACCTCAGCACGGTCGAGCAAATTTTTTTTTTCTATACTCGGTAGGGCCGAGCAACATTCTCCATACCTTGGTAGGGCCAAGTAAAAATTTCTCCATACCTCAGCATGATCGAGCAACATTTCTTCAAACCTTGGTATGAGCAAATTTTTCTCCTACCTCTAGGGCCGAGCGACATTCTCCGACTTTGGCAGGGCCAAGTAAAATTTTTTCTGTACCTTGGCAGGGTCGAGCAACATTCTCCATACCTTAGTAGGGCCAAGTAAATTTTTTTTCATACCTTGGGACGACCGAGCAATATTTCTCCGAAACTCGCATAGCTGAGCAAGTTTTTCTCTGTACCTTAATAGGGCCGAGCAACATTCTCGGTACCTTGGCAGGGCCAAGTAAAAATTTCTCAACCTTAGCACAGCCGAACAAATTTCTCCAAACCTAGCACGACCACCAAATTTTTTTTATACCTCAGGCAGGGCCGTGCAACATTCTTCGTACCTTGGCAGGCTGATAAAAATTTCTTCGTACCTTGGTAGGGCCGAGAAACATTCTTCGTACCTTGGCAGGGCTAAGTAAATTTTTTCATACCTCAGCAGGGTCGAGCATCATTCTTTGTACCTTGGAAGGGCTAAGTAAAAATTCTCCATACCTCAGCAGGGCCGAGCAACATTCTCCGTACCTTGGTAGGGCCAAGTAAACATTTCTCTAACCTCAGCATGGCTGATCAACATTTCTTCGAACCTCGGCATGGCCGAGCAAATTTTTTTCTATACCTCGGCAAGGCCAAGTAAAAATTTCTTCGTACCTCGGTAGAGCCAAGCATTATTCTCCGTACCTTGGCAGGGCCAAGTAAAAATTTCTTCATACCTTGGTAGGGCCAAACATTCTTTGTATTTGGCAGGGCCAAGTAAAAATTTTTCCATACCTCCGCATGGCCGAGCAATATTTCTCCAAACCTCGCAAACCGAGAAAATTTGTCTCCGCACCTTGGCAGGGCCGAGCAACATTTTTTGTACCTTGGCAGGGCCAAGAAATTTTTTTCCATACCTCGGCAGGGCCAAGCAACATTCTTCGTACCTTGGCAGGACCAAGTAAAATTTTCCATACCTCGGCATGGCCAAGCAACATTTCTCATACCTCAGTATGGCCGAGTAACATTCTCCATGCCATGGTAGGGCCAAGTAAAAATTTCTCCATACCATGGCAGGGCCGAGCAACATTCTTCGTACCTTGGTAGGGCCAAGTAAAAATTTCTCCATACCTCGGCATGGCCGAGCAACATTTCTCCGAACCTCGATATGGCCGAGCAAAATTTTCTCCATACCTTGGCAGGGCCGAGCAACATTTCCGTACATTGGCATGGCCAGATAAAAATTTCTCCATACCTCGCATGGTTGAGCAAATTTCTCCGAACCTCGGGATGGCCAAGCAAATTTTTCTTTGAACCTCGGCACGGCCAAGCAACATTTCTCCGAACCTTGGCATAGCCAAGTAAATTTTTCCATACCTCGGCAGGGCCGAGCAACATTCTTTTACCTTGGCAGGGCCAAGTAAAAATTTTTTCGTACTCGGTAGAGCCAAGCATCATTCTCCATACCTTGGCAGGACAAGTAAAAATTTTTCCGTACCTTGGCACCGAGCAACATTCTCCATACCTTAGCAGGGCCAAGTAAAAAATTATCAATACCTCGTTACGGCGAGCAACATTTTTCGAACCTTGGCACGATCGACCAAATTTTTCTCCGTACCTTGGCAGGGCCGAGCAACATTCTTCATAGCTTGGTAGGGCCAAGTAAAAATTTCTCCGTACCTCGACAGGTTCGAGCAACATTCTCCATACCTTGGTAGGGCCAAGTAAAAATTTTTCGAACTCGGCACGGCCAAAAAATTTCTCCAACCTCGGCATGGCAGAGCAACATTTCTCCGAACCTCGGCATGATCGAGAAATTTTTTTTTCATACCTTGGCAGGGCTGAGCAACATTCTCTGTACTTGGTAGGGCCAAGTAAAATTTTTCGTACCTTGGTAGGACCGATCATCATTCTCTGTATCTTGGTAGGGCCAAGTAAAATTTTTTCCATACTCGGCAAGGCCGAGCAACATTCTTTGTACCTTGTCTAGGCCAAGTAAAATTTTTCCATACCTCGGCATGACTGAGCAAATTTCTTCAACCTCAGCACGACCGATAAATTTTTCTCCAAACCTTGGCACGGCCGAGCAACATTTCTCCAAACTCAGCACGGTCAAGCAAATTTTTTTTTGTACCTCGACAGGGCCGAGCAACATTCTCCATACCTTAATAGAGCCAAGTAATAATTTCTTCATACCTTGGCAGGGCTAGCAACATTCTCCGTACTTGGCAGGGCCAAGTAAAAATTTCTCCATACTTTGGCAGGGCTGTGCATCATTCTCTGTACCTTGGCAGGGCCAAGTAAAAATTTCTCTGTACCTCAACAGGGCCGAGCAACATTTTTTGTACCTTGGTAGGACCAAATAAAATTTCTCCAAACCTCAGCTGGCCGAGCAACATTTCTTTAACCTCGGCATGGCCGAGCAAATTTTTCTTGTACCTCGATAGGGCCAAGCAACATTCTTCATACTTTGGCAGGGCCAAGTAAAAATTTCTCCATACCTCAGCAGGGCCAGCATCATTCTCCATACCTTGGCAGGGCTAAGTAAAAATTTCTCATACTTCGGTAGGGTCAAGCAATATTCTCCATACCTTGGCAGGGCCAAGTAAAAATTTTTCAATGTCTTGGCACGGTTGAGCAACATTTATTCGAACTTGGCACGGTCGAGCAAATTTTTCTCCATACCTCGGTAGGGCTGAGCAACATTCTCTGTACCTTGGCAAGGCCAAGTAAAAATTTCTTTGTACCAGCAGGGCCGAGCAACATTTTTCGTACCTTGGCAGGGTCAAGTAAAAATTTCTCCATACCTCAGCACGGCCAAGCAACATTTCTACATACCTCGGCTGTGCCGAGCAACATTCTTTGTACCTTGGCAGGGCTAAGTAAAAATTTCTCCATACCTCAGCAGGGCTGAGCAACATTCTCCGTACCTTGGCAGGGCCAAGTAAAAATTTCTCTATACCTCGGCACGACCAACAGCATTTCTCCGAACTTCGGCATGGTCGAGCAAATTTTTCTTCATACCTTGGTAGGGCCAAGCAACATTCTCCATACCTTGGTAGGCTAAGTAAAAGTTTCTTCGTACTCAGCAGGATCGAGCATCATTCTCCGTACCTTGGCAGGGCCAAGTAAAAATTTTTCATACCTCAGTAGGACCAAGCAACATTCTCCGTACCTTGGCAGGGCTAAGTAAAGATTTCTCTATACCTCGGCATGACCGAGCAAATTCTTCGAACTCGGCACAATCGAGCAAATTTTCTCTAAACCTTGGCACGGCTGAGCAACATTTCTTCGAACCTTGGCATGGCCGAGCAACTCTACCTCGATAGGGCCGAGCAACATTCTTCATACCTTTGTAGAGCCAAGTAAAAATATTTTCGTACCTCGGCAGGGCCGAGTATCATTCTCCGTACCTTAGCAGGGCCAAGTAAAATTTTTTTCGTATCTTAGCAGGGCCAAGTAAAAATTTCTCCGAACCTCAGTACAGCCGAGCAAATTTTTTTCGTACCTTGGCAGGACCGAGTAACATTCTCATACCTTGGTAGGGCCAAATAAAAACTTTGCAGAATTAAGGTTCATCGGCCACGTTCCTTGACCTTCGATTTCGCCACGTTTTGCCCAGCTAGATGCCTGGCTTGGCATTTATGGGACCATCATGACGCGCCTCTATTGGTTCAAATCCCACCAATGAGATTGAGGCATCATGGACTTACTCCTTATGCCCGAACCTACACTTCAAACTAGGGAGTAGGAGCATATGATGCGAAAAATATTATCACTACATCAATAAACATGCTCGATGACTAAGGCCGAGCTATTGAGCCAAACTATATGGCTAAACTTCAGAGCCAAACTATTTGGCCGAGCTATCTCAATGCCTTGGAAGGGCCAAGCTATATCCGAACCTCAACAGGGCCAAGCTATCTTAGTACCTTGCCAGGATCGATCCTCATCCCTTCAACGTAAGCGCATTGCTGCTCAAACCATGCCAGATATCTCAGAGGATGAACCACCCTGATCGCAAGAATCACGGAATGAGCTCCCAAATTGGGAACGGAAGCCAAATACAACACTCCATCCATGATCAACGGAATTCCAAATTCTCGATAAAGCGCCCATCAGCTTCATCAGTTACCGATCCCTGTAACTGTTGGGATTACCAAGTCCCAGAACCTCCTTTCAGGTATGCTCTTGAAGGCAATCTAAGCCCAAAAAATAATTGTAGCAAAGGTCATTGCTCCTAAAAAATCACGCCAAGGAGGAAGATCCTTCTGCTGGAGCCTTTCTCTCATCTATTTGCTTAGAATCTCCACTGACTTAGGCATCGGAGGATCTTCTGTAGGGACCATCCCCTGTGATTCCTGCGTGATGACTGCCTTGCAGGTCCACCCGAATGGAAGAGAGCTACCCGAATCCCATCGAAGGATCTTCTGCAAGGACCATCCCCTATTATTCCTGCATGAGGACTGCCTTGCAGGTTTACCCGAATGAAAGAGCGCTACCCAAATCTCGACATCTCTCTCTTTCTTCCTCCTCTAACGTGAAGGAAGCCAGCAAGTCTGTAAGGTTTTGTGGGATGTGTGCTTGGAAGTCAACGGAAGAAAGGCGATCAACAGAAGTTAAGGTGGAGTGGAGGAGAAATCCAGTAGGCTAAGAAAAACATTAAAATAAATTCTAAGAAACAAGGGGGCAACGGTCAAACTAGCAACCTTTTGGTTCAAGCAGGCAATTTACCACTATGCCAAGCTAATTGCTAACAACAAAAAGTAAAAGCCTACATTTTTATCCAGTGAGGAATCCGATAGCTATAGCTAAAACCCCAACAATCTCTTTATAATCAATGCCTTCCTTTTGAGTGTAACCCTTTATGACAAGTTTAGCTTTAAATCGTTTGATATTGCCATTCATGTCATGTTTGGTCTTAAAAACCCACTTACATCTAACCGTTTAGAACCTTCTGGCAGTTTGAGAATTCAATTTTTTTTCATATGGATTATACACTTGTACTTCTGCTAGACAACCCCAAACATGTAGGTGTCTTAACTAGGTTTTCTTCAAGTCCATAACTCAAAAGAAGTTTTAGAAACTGCCTTACTAGGAATCCTATTCAGTAAATATACTACAGTTCGAAGGGCATATATTCACAAAAATTTAGGTAATGAGGAACTACTTATCATACTCCTAACCATATCCATTAATATTCTATTTTGCCTTTCTACCACATCATTTTGTTGAGGCATAGTATACTATGCATATATGACATGTCTTTTGAGGAACCTTGCAAATGGACCTGAATTTTGTCCTGATTCATCATATTTTTCATAATATTCACTACCTCTATTAGATCTTACTATTTTTACTTTTCTGTCTAGTTGTCTTTCAACCTCTTTAGTAAATACCTCAAGGGCATTTACAGCTTGAGACTTTTCTTTAAGCAAATAGACATATCCATAACGTAAAAAATCATCTATAACGATGATAAAATACTTTTCTCTACCAAAAGATGGAGTATCAAAAGGTCCACATATATCAATGTATATAATTTTAAGAAGCTGAGTACTTCTTGTAGCTCCTTTCTTGCTATGTTTGGTTTGCTTTCCCTTAATGCAATCCACACATAAATCAAGATCAATAAAATCTAGATTTGTTAGAATCTCATTCTTTACTAATCTTTGTAGTCTTTCTTTGGATACGTGACTCAAACGTTTATGCCACAAGTAAGCAGAGTTTTCATTTGTCATACTACATTTAATTCCAATATTTTGATGAACACACATCAGGGATGCAGAAAAATTATCATCAAGTTTTAATTTATATAAATCATCCATAAGAATTCCAGAACCAATAAAGAAACCATCTTTATTAAATAAACTAAAACATCCTTTTCCAATCTTAAAATAAAACCCATTAACATCAAGTTTCGATACAGAAACCAAATTTCTAGAAACTGAAGGAACATAAGAGTTTGTGATAGATTCAGGTGATGCTCGGTATCTAAAGTAAGATGATAAGTCCCTATGCCTTCAATTGGAGCTTTCTTTCGTTTCCCCATGAACAAGAAGTTCTCATTTGGGTTTATGCTCTAGATTGTAAGGAATCCCTGTATTACATTAGAAACATAAGTAGTGGCACCATAATCCAACCACCAAATATTAGAAGGAATTTTAGATAAGTTTGATTCAAAAATTGAACAAGTATAATGAAAGATACCTTTCTTTTTGAACCAAGCTTTTCATTTCAGACAATCTTTCTAATAATGTCCTTTCTTACAGAAGTGATATTTATCTTTTTTTTTTTTTTTTCTTATCATCATCAGCAACCTGTGTTACTTTAGTGTATGCTTTCTTCTTAAATTTCTTGGATTTTGGTTTGATAACTTTATCAACTCCTTGACCCACTAGGTTTACTGAATGAACCCCTTGCGCTTTTAATCTCATTTCCTCTTGAGTAAGCTTACTGGTCAATTCATTAACATTGCACTTATCCTTAATAGTGTTATAGTTAATTTAAAAATGCCCATACTCTTGAGGCAATGAGTTCATAATGAATTATACCAAAAAGGAGTTATCCACAGTCATTCCCAAGATCTTAAGTCTTGCTACAATATTAGTCATATCAAGGACATATTACTGTATACTTTACAACCCATCATACTTCATTATCGTGAGTTGCAAGTGACTTATCAACAGAACGAAAGCATTCTTTCATAAGCTTAAGATATTCTTTAGCTGTTACACTTTTTAGAAGAGTAGACTTAATTTGTTGGCAATTGTCATTCGCATGAAACTAAAACATAATCTATTAGATCCAGCCCATGCTTTATGTTTTAACTTCTTTGCCTCACTGCTCGTCTAATGTCAATAGGCTTTTCTTCTAATAGTGCCAAGTCAAAATCTAAGATACCTAAATAGAAATTGACTTATTTATGCCATTCAGAGAAGTTTAAATCATTAAAGATAGTAACAGCATAGAAACAGTTGCAAAAACATAAATGCTCACTAAATTAACAAATTCAGATAATTAAACATATAAAATATATATTGTAAAATTTTTTTTAGGTAAACACAACACTATATATACATTAGCATCATAATTAGAATGCTATTTAAACTTTATAAGGTAATTAATAAACCTTATCAAATATATATAGTATCTTTGAATATCTATATTATATTTGATAAGAGATATTGGATTTCCTTCTTTATGCATGTTAGTTATAGAAGATCAATCCACCTTTGGAAAAATTCTTAATTTCTAACAACCAATAAATCTTTATGATTTAAACAAAACATTCTATAAAATTTCATAAATTATATGACTGAATATAACTAGTTGGCCACTTTGGTGATAACTAACTAATTTAATCTTAATACCATATAACTAAACAATAATACTATAATTAAAATATTAAAAAAATCTTTTTACATGTTCGTACAACTATACTTGATTGCTAAGGAGACGGACAATCCAATCTGGTTGATGACATGGATCTTCTTAACTAGAGCATGAGGTGGACATCTCTCAGGATCGAGGTTGCATAGAATCATTCTCCATGCCTCCTCACAAGGGGGCTTGGGTATGGTTGATGCGGTTGTTTGATAGACCCATGGCAAAAACATATATATATATATAGCCAACAATACATTCAGCCAAAACTTGAAAGTTCATCATTTTAATGCAAAATCAATCAATCATAACATATGAATAAATTATTTATTAAAAAAAAGGCTCTGATACCATGTAAGAGTATAGGATCTTAAACAAATAATTTGTTACATAAAATCAATATAAATACTTAATGCGAAACTCATTATAATCGTAGATAGACTTGAATCTGATTGGGTTTTGATAGACTCTTATGTTAAAAAAAAACTGGTTTCTCTCCCTTAACCTTATCCTTTTGTAGCATATAACTTGATGGTTTTTTTTTAAACTGCTATCCTTTATCAGTGGAGAGAGACCAATTTATATATATAACTTTAAATCTGGTACTTCCATCAAATATCAAAATTAATGGCTTAAACTTTCGGACCATAACTAACACCCGATTGGATGAAAGGACAGTGACCCTTTGCCTTCCACACACAAGGTGCCAGTTGGACGAAAGAAGCGACTCTTCGCCTTCGGCATGCGAAGTATAGATTTGGAAAGAGGGAAGCGACTCTTCCCCAAACATATCTAACAGTTTAAAATCCAGCTCTTACCTTGCTTCCAATGCCATTCCGAACTCCGAAGTATAAGTACAAGAGGAAGAGAAGAGGAGAGATGGAGAAGGAGAGGGAGAAGAAGAAGGATAAGATGACGAAGAGGGTTTGCTTGTTCGCTTTCTAGGCTATTTATCGAAGATTAAACCTCAAAACCCGTTTTGATTTGAATGCCATCATTGCATTGTAAGTTAGAATCAATACGATTTGAGTTTGCTAATAGAGGTGCGATAACCCATGTTTAGTCCCACAAAAAAAGATGTATTATGTGTTTATAATTCAAGTTCACTTGTTAGCGTAGTCATTTTTATAAATTCTGACTAACTTGTGCCGTGGAACGAGAACATTGCATTATAATATAAAAAATTATGATAGTTCATATTAAATTTTATATTATTAAATATATATATATATTATATTTATAATTTAAATTTATTTATTATTTATTAATTTTTACTTGAATTTTTAAGCCAAGTAATTTCGGCAAACAGTGCAGTCAGCACGCTTCAAACGGCACACCACCGTTCAAGGGCGTGCTGGCTTCTCTCTCACACATGCCTTCAAAATCTTTTTCCTTCGAAAACCCTGTGACTCCAATTTTACCATTATACTATTGGAAAATATTTTTGATCTTACAAAAAATCTCTTCTAGAAATTGCTAGAGAATTAATTTAAAAATTTAAATTCAAAATATAAACGAAATATAAAAAAGGATCTTGCTGGTCGAGGCGTGTTAGACACTGCCCTAAGGATTAGATTTTCACCCATTTGTGTAGGTTATTGATGATCTGTCCCTAAGGTACAATGACCCGGCTCAGCCTGATTCTCCTACCACGAGCACGATCGCATGGAGGTGCAACCTAATGATTACCTTGGGATCAATAATGTTGGCCCAGATGGCAACCCAAGAGGGGGGGTGAATTGAGCTTTTTAAAAATTTAATACTTAAAACTTAAAACCAAATTTACAAAGATTAAGTATACTAGTGAAGTGATGCAATAATTTAAAGCACAATGAGAGAGAGAGAGATAGAGACAAAAGCATGACAAACACACAAAGATTTATAGTGGTTCGGTGTATCCCACACCTACGTCCACTCCCAAGCAACTCTTGGGTCACACTATAATCCACTGATTACAGTTGAGTTGTTTTACAAGCTCACAACTCCAACTTATTGTTTTACACGGGGTCACAACGAACCCAGCCGGTTTTCACGGGTTCACCAGCATAAAACCCAAACCCAAGCTAAACTAGCTTGTTCCCGAGGTAAACTATCTCAACTAATTTAATCCCCTGATTGAATTAGTAAACACCAAATCAAATTAATGTTTACAACGATGGAAAGCTCCTTAAATGAGCAAATAAGCAATATAAATAAACAAAGGTAAGAAAAGCCTGATTGAAGCCAAGTGGATTTGAGCTTTTCTTCTTTCCTTCTTTTCCTCTTCTCTTTTGAATGGATGAGCAAGGATTGAATCATTGAATCTTTAACACAGCTCGTTGAGGAAATAGGGCTTTTTCTCTTCTTCCTTTCCCTTTTGAAAATCCTCCAAATTTGAACTTTTTAGAGCTTTGGATTTCTCTTGAATCTCTCTTGGATTGATAGGCTTGGACTAGAGATTTTTCTCTTTCTTTTTCACTGGTGATTTCTCTTGATTTTTCTCTCTTTTCTTGATATTTTTCATTCTCCTTTCTTTTCATATTTTTCAAACGACGAATCCTCTTTTTATAGACTTTAATCCGAGATTAGGTGAGAAACTAGCCATTAAAATCGTACATGAATGCTTCCTTACGCAAAGAAAAGTATCCGTTGAGAGTAAGGTGAGAAAATATATCCGTTAGAATCCGATCTAGCACTTTTGAAAATTATCCTTGACAGGTTGGAGTCGGCTCCAACTTTTCATGTGTCGGCTCCAGATCGTGTTTTCCATAAATAGCAAAAATTGATTTGATGTAGAGTCAGCTCTGACTTTGCAAAGTGTCGACTCCCCTGACTGGAGTCGGCTCCCGATTTCTGAAGTGTCGGCTCCGAGAATTGCTCCGAAAAACATAGTCTCTGTAACTCAGGTTAGAGTTGGCTCCCGAAATCCATGTGTCGGCTCCGACTTCTGAAGTAGCAAACCGTTTCTCTGTATATCAGGTTGGAGTCGGCTCCACCTTTTCATGTGTTGGCTCCGAAACCTCAGGTGTCAGCTTCGAAACTCTAGGTGTCAACTCGAACCGTGCCGAAAATATAAAACTGCTCTGATACACTCTGGAGTCGGCTCGAATGGTTATAGGTGTTGGCTCCAAGTTCTGAACTTAAATAAATTCCATTGAAACTTGGTTCAAAACTGATTTATAAGTGCCATTTGAATAAATAACCAATCTTAATTCCTAAAACACTTTTCAAATATCAGAAACACAATGAATATACTCATGTTTTGTTAATCATCAAAATCAATAATTGGTAAATAATTTCTCAATAATTTTTTCAACAATCTCCCCCTTTTTATGATGACAAAAATATTGAGTATATGCATAATTGTCAAAGTATTTACATTTAAGGTTAAGCTCCCCCTTAATGTGGTAGCTCCCCTATGTGTGTGCATATGTTAAGTTCATTGAAACTTTTATGCATATCTTAATTCCATGTGGTATTAATTCCATTTAGCATGCATATACCTTTCATTAATTGATTATGCATATATATATATATATATATATATATATATATATATATATATATATATATATATATATATATACTTCTTTTCTCATTATTTATGCATATACAAGAATCTCTTCTCCCCTTTTTTGTAATCAACAAAAAGGTTTAGAAGGTGCATTAAGACTTAAATTAACATCAAAAAGGAGTTTGAGTAATTCAATCATCAAAATCAAAGGTTAACTTAAAATTCAAGCTTAATATCAAAATTTAAGTATGATATTCATTGAATACTCAAAACTTCATTACATCATTCACAAAGTTAAAATATTTAATTACATCATTCTAAGCATCAAAATACTTCATTACATCATTCATAAAGCCCAAAATACAAACTAAACTCAAAGAGTAAGTACATCAAAATGTAAGTCAAACATCAAAAGCTAATAACATCAAAATCTAAGAAGTCTTTTGAGCTCTTCTAAGATCTTTCCCATTCCTTCACTTTGGATTTTGATAAAATCATTCAGTCTTCTATCAATAAAAGCAGATGCAACTGTAATTTTCTCTTGTAATTGCATTGCACTTAGAATAAGTATCAGAATCTCCTCCAATGTCCTTGATCTTCTCAAAAATATGCATAAGATCAGTCTTCAAGGCTTTGAAGAAGTTCCAAAGATGATTCAATTCTACTTACTCTATCTTCTAAGGAATAGTACATCTCCCTTAAGCTCATAAGTCTACTATCTAGTTCAATCTTCATCTCTTCTTTATGACTAGCAAAGAGTTCCTTTAATTGTACAACTAAGCATCAGAAAATCCAGATGAAGGAGCAGAAACAGATGCAGGTGCTAGAGTAGGTGCTGTGGTGGTGATGATCTATTAGGCTCAGGTGAAGGATGCCTCACTGATGGGCCAGCCACCGATGGTGCAACAGCTCCAATATCAGCTGCCCTATCCTCCAGATGTCCTTTCCTTTCCCAATTGCCATCACCTTCACAAACCCCATCGATGCACAGTAGCTAAACTATAATAGTCAGTGTGCCTTAAGTTCTTCTTGGGTTCACTGTCTGAAATAATTACACCTTGGCTCTGAAAGGCAAATGTCAAAACATGCCGTAAGGCAAATTGATCTCTTTTTGCTACCAGCCCAGCCATGTACCAAATCATCATACCAGC
Source organism: Calamus simplicifolius (assembly GCA_900491605.1). Taxonomy (NCBI): domain Eukaryota; kingdom Viridiplantae; phylum Streptophyta; class Magnoliopsida; order Arecales; family Arecaceae; genus Calamus; species Calamus simplicifolius. The sequence continues at coordinate 642,306 of UESW01003873.1, read as the reverse complement.
TAAATTAATTTGACCAGTCAGAACACTATCCATTATAACAATGTCTCGCTGAGACATACTCAAATCTACCGATCTTTGGGAATAAAATCGACCACAAATATTATGAAGTAATCTTAACTCAAGGGCAACTGGTTTGCCCTAACTTCTTCAAATTCAGTGACCTTCCTTCTAGCATTCTTGATAATGCACTTGATCTCTCACTATGGATATTTGCAATAAGTCCAGTAACAGGAATCCCTAAAAGGTTTCCTAGAATCTCAAAGTTAGATGAATTCTTTTCCCTCTAACAGAACTTACTATACCTCCATCTCCTCTTGAAAGATTAAAATAAAATTCTTTGACTAAGGCAGGGTAAGTGGGTACATCAAGAGAACACACCTTATCCCAACCTAATTCTTTTAATTGCCACCCAATGGAGAAACCCTCTTCCTCAAAGAAGTGAAAATCTACCTTTCTTCCCATAGTGATCACACGGCCAGAAGGGTATCGATTTGAGGTGAGGAAGGACTTGGAACAGCGCTTGGTGTGGATGCCGACGAAGAGGATGAAGAACTCGGTGAAGGATGCCTCGGACGCCTCACGATTCGTTTTTCGATCGTCACCGCTCCACCAACACGGATCCCCTACTTTTGAGAGCCAGTGCTAAGAATGGTTAATTTGAGAAATTTTGGGTTTTGGAAAGAGTTGGAGAGAGTTTGGAAGGGTTAGGAGTCGATTGAAATGAGAGAGGAGTCGGCTCTGCCCTAGATAAGTCAACCTGGGACCACTTGGAGTCGACTCCGCAAGCGAGGTGTCGGCTCCAGGTCGCTAACACAGTCAGCGCCCAAAGTGGAATTGACTCGAGAAAAGCAGGTGTCGGCTCCAAAGTCTCAGACAAAACTGGAGTCGACTCCAATACCAGAGGAGTCGGCTCCAAAATAGTTCAGAAAAAAAAAAGAGAGTTTCAAAGGATTTGAAACTTGTCCGAAAATCTTCAAATTTTGGCTAAATCAACTTTAAAATGTGATGAATCAAGGGGTTCAAATATCTAGATAAATCATCCTTAAAATTATAAGAAAATTAGGAAAATGATTGAATTCTAGATAATCATTCCTAGGAGATTTAAAATTTATTCCAATGGATTACAAACTCCTAATTCTCCTCCAAGATAACAAAATCTTTCTTCACTTAGGGGTTTTGTAAAAATGTCAGCTAATTGTTCATCAGTACAAACATAATCAAGACAAATGTCATTATTAGCTACATGTTCTCTAATAAAATAATATCTAATTTCAATATGCTTTGTTCTTGAGTGTTGGATTGGATTTTTAGTTAAATTGATTGCACTAGTGTTATCACATCTAATTGGTGTTTTATCATGTGTTATACCATAATCTTCAAGTTGTCGCTTAATCCAAAGGATTTGAGCACAGCAACTTTCAGCTGCAACATATTCAGCTTCAGCAGTTGATAATGCAACCAAATTTTGCTTTTTGCTAAACCAAGAGATTAAGTTACTTCTAAAAATTGGCATGCGCCACTTGTACTTTTTCTATCCAATTTACAACCAGCATAATCAGAATCAGAATATGCAATCAATTTAATGTTGAGTCTCTAGAATACCATAATCCTACATTTTTAGTTCCATTTAGATATCTAAGTATTCTTTTTACTGCAATTAAGTGAGATTCTTTAGGTTCAGATTGATATCGTGCACATAAACATACTGCAAACATGATATCTGGTCTACTAGCTGTTAAGTAAAGTAGTAACCAATCATACCTCTATAATATTTGATCAACAGACTTACCATCTTCATCTTTATTTAACTTGCATGAAGGACTCATTGGTGTTCCGAGAGGTTTGACTTGTTCCATACCAAACTTCTTGAGATTTCTTTGTGTACTTTGTTTGGTTGATGAAAATTCCCTCTCTTTCTTGTTTGATTTGAAGTCCTAGGAAGAAGTTGAGTTCTCCCATCATGCTCATTTCGAATTCACCCTGCATTAACTAGCAAATTCTTGACACAAAAGATTGTTAGTAGCACCGAATACAATGTCATCTACATAATTTGTACTACCAATAAATCTTTACTTTTCTTTTCAAAAATAGGGTTTTATCAACATTTCCTCTAAAAAAATTATTTTCAATTAGAAATTTGCTTAATCTATCATACCAAGCTCTAGGTGCTTGTTTTAAACCATAAAGTGCTTTGTGTAATTTAAAAACATGTTGGAAATTCATGATCTTCAAAACCTGGGGGTTGTTCTACATAAACTTCCTCATTTATAAAACCATTTAAAAATGCACTTTTAACATCCATTTGAAATAAATTGATGTTTATATGACATGCAAATGCAAGTAATAGTCTAATTGCTTCTAATCTAGCTACAGGTGCAAAAGTTTTATCAAAATCAATTTCTTCTTGATTATATCCTTTTGCAACTAATCTAGTTTTATTTAATTACTATGCCATTTTCATCTAATTTATTTCTAAATACCCATTTAGATCCTATTACAGAATGACCTTTGGGTTTATCAACTAAGGACCATACATTATTCCTAGTAAATTGATTTAATTTCTCTTGCATAGCTAACATCCAATTATTATCTTTTTCAGCTTCTTCAATAGTTTTGGGTTCTATGTGAGACAAAATGCAAGATGATTATTGATGTTCCTCATTGATGATCTAGTTCTTACTCCTTGAGATGGATCACCTATGATTAAATTCTTAGGATGACCATAAGCATATCTCCAATCTCTAGGTAGATCTACATCATTACGAGTAGTATCAATAACATCATCCCTAGGTGAGTCATCATCTTTAGCTTCTTGTTCATGGTCTGAAGATACATCTATATTCAATTTTTCAATATCTCTTTTAAGCAAATTTGTATCTTCTTCATCATCAATCTTTTCAGAACTTGATGCTAAAGATTCATCAAATACTACATGAATTGATTTTCTACAATTAAATATTTCTTGTTAAATACTCTATATGCTTTACTAGATGTTGAATAACCTAAAAATACCTTCATCAGATTTGGCATCAAACTTCCCAAGATTATCCTTACCATTATTATAAAATATCTACAACCAAATGCATGAAAATAACTAATGTTAGGTTTCCTGCCATAGTTCATAGGGAGTTTTCTTAAGAATTGCCTAATTAAAGCTCTATTAAGGATGTAACATGCTGTGTTTATAGCTTCCGCCCAGAAGTACTTTGGGAGTTGGCTTTCACATAGCATGGTACGGGCCATATCTTCTAATGTTCTATTTTTTCCTCTACGACTCCGTTTTGTTGTGTGTTCTAAGCAGAAAAATTATGTTGAATGCCATTTTCAATACAGAAATTTTTAAATTGATGATTTTCAAATTCTGTGCCATGATCACTTATAAGAGACACTATGGTGTTGTTTTTCTTATTTGTGACTTTCTTGAAGAATTTTAGGAATATCGAGATAGTCTCATCTTTGTGAGCCAAAAACAAAACCTAAGTATATCTAGAGTAATCATCTATTATTACAAGACCATATTTCTTTCCTCCTAGACTAGTGGTTCTAGTAGGTCAAAAAGGTCCATATGAAGTAGTTCGAGTGGCCTAATAGTTGAAACAGTATTCTTAGATTTGAAAGAATTTCTAGTTTGTTTTCCAAATTGACATGCATCATAAATTCTATTATTTTCAAAATCTAGTTTTGGAAGTCCTTTAACTAAATCCATTCTAATTAATTTTAAATTAAGTGTGTGCTTGCATGACCTAATCTACGATGCCATAGCCATCCAATCTCATTTACTTTAGCATTGTCAGCAATTAAGAATGGTTACTAGTAGACAAATTGTCTAGATCAATTAAGTATACATTGCCATTTCTATTTCCAACAAATATAATGCTATTGTCTATGGGATTAGAAACAGTGCAAATAGAAGCTTCAAAGGAAACTTTGAAACCTTTATCACATAATTGGCTAATGCTAATTAGATTATGCTTTAACCAACAACATATAAAACATTTTCTATAAAAGTGGATGGAGTTATTTGAATTTTACCAAATCCTAAATTTGGCCTTTGCCATTATCTCCAAAAGTAACAACTCCTCCTCTTTTATCTTCAAGGGTGATGAATTGATCTTTGTCACCCGTCATATGCCTTGAGCAGCCACTATCAAGATACCACTTTCATTTTGATCCTTTGGCCGCAAGACACTCCTGCAAGATAATCAAATATTATGTTTAGGTGCCCAAGCTTTCTTGGATCCTTCATGGTTAGTAGCAATAAAGATTGTTCCTTTTGGAACCCATATTTTTTTTGCCTTTAATATTTAAATTCTTATTAATTTTTCTAAAATTGCATTCATAAGATTTTTGTCCTTTTTTATTACAGCAATAACATGAAACATCATTTTTCTTCACAAAGAAATTGTTGACATATTTTTGTTTCATATGTGGTTTATATCCTAAACCAGCTTTATCAAATACAACTCTTTGATTATTAAAAGCAAATTTAGTTTTTCTGAGCTATATGTAAATTTATCAACTATAATTTTATGTTTATCAATTTCTTTCTTGAAATTAATATTTTCATTAGAAATTGATTCCTTTTCTTTTAAAATATTTTTATTTTCAGATTTTAGATTTTTAACCTCAAGAATTAGTTCATTTTTCTCTTTGAGAAGATTTAGGTTTTCGTTTTCAAAGATTTATTTTTCATTCTCAAAACCTTAAAATCACTAACTAATTCATTAAATGCATCATACAATTCATCAAATGTAAAATCATCATTAGGGGTTTCAGTACATACCTCATTTTCATCGTTTGCCATGAAGCATATGTTTACAACCTCTTTTTTTTTCTTCAGATGAAGACTCTTCACTATCACTCCAAGTTGCAATATAGGCTTTCTTCTTCTTCTTGTAACCCTTCTTTAGTTGAGGACATTCAGATTGAAAATGCCCCGGCTTCTTACATTCATAACAAGTCAAGGGTTCTTTTTCTTTGTCTTTATCCCTTTCTTTTTCTCTTTCTCCTTCCAATTTTATTCCAAACTTTCTCTTGTGGAAGGGTATCCTTCTTTGCTTAAATTTCTTAAATTTCTTAGCTAGGAGAGCTGTCTCATCATCATCATTGCTGCTCTTTTCACTTTTAGCAGCCTTAAGAGCAATGGTTCTTTTCTTTTTAACCTCTTCCTCTTGATGTTGTTTCATTGTCAATTTATGGGTCATCAAGGATCCAAGGAGCTCCTCCAAAGGTAGAATGTTTAAGTTTTTGGCTTCTTGGATTGTAGTTACTTTTGCTTCCCATGATCTTGGAAGAGATCTAAGAATTTTGCGCACCAATTCAGAGTTAGTATAAGTCTTACCAATACTTTTTAAACCATTAACAATATCAGTGAATCTAGTGTACATGCATGTGATTGATTCAGTTTGTTCCATGCTAAACAATTCATATTTGTGCACTAGAATGTTAATTTTGGATTCTTTTACTTGGTTAGTACCCTCATGGGTAACTTCTAGTCTATCCCAAATTTCTTTAGCTGAAATGCAAGTAGATATTCTATTGAATTCATTTGCATCCAAAGAACAATATAAAACATTCATGGCTTTTGCATTGAGCTGAGCCATTTTCCTATCGTTCTCATTCCAATCCCTTTCGGGCTTAGGAACTATTGAACCATCTACAATGTGTGTGGGTGTACTAGGTCCATTTGTAATGACACTCCATAATTCATAATCTAAAGCTTGAATGAAAATCATCATTCTTGCTTTCCAATAGGAATAATTAGAGCCATTAAACAAAGGTTGCCTATTAGTGGATTGACCTTCAGCAAAGATGATCCAGCTTGTGTTGCCATTTGGATCTTTAACTCTTGATCGTTAGATTAACTAAAAATGAGTACTAGCTCTGATACCAATTGTTGGCCCAGATGGCAACCCAAGAGGGGGGTGAATTGGGTTCTTTAAAAATTTAACACTTAAAACTTAAAACCAAATTTCATGAAGATTAAGTATACTAGTGAAGTGATGAAATAATTTAAAGCACAATGAGAGAGAGATAGAGATAAAAGCATGATAAACACACAAAGATTTATAGTAGTTCGGTGTATCCCATACCTATGTCCACTCCCAAGCAACTCTTGGGTTCACACTATAATCCACTGATTACAGTTGAGTTGTTTTACAAGCTCACACTCCAACTTGTTGTTTTACACGGGGTCACAACAAACCCAGCCGGTTTTCACGGGTTCACCAGCACAAAACCCAAACCCAAGCTAAACTAGCTTGTTCCCGAGGTAAAATACCTCAACTAATTCAATCCCCTTGATTGAATTAGTAAACACCAAATCAAATTAATGTTTACAACGATGGAAAGCTTCTTAAATGAGCAAATAAGCAGTATAAATAAACAAAGGTAAGAAAAGCCTGATTGAAGCCAAGTGGATTTGAGCTTTTCTTCTTTTCTTCTTTTCCTCTTCTCTTTTAAATGGATGAGCAAGGATTGAATCGTTGAATCTTTAACATAGCTCGTTGAGGAAATAGGGCTTTTTCTCTTCTTTCTTTCCCTTTTGAAAATCCTCCGAATTTGAACTTTTTAGGGCTTTGGATTTCTCTTGAACCTCTCTTGGATTGATAGGCTTGGACTCAGAGATTTTTCTCTTTCTTTTTCACCGGTGATTTCTCTTGATTTCTCTCTCTTTTTCTTGATATTTTTTGTTCTCCTTTCTTTTCATATTTTTCAAACGGACAAATCCTCTTTTTATAGACTCTTAATCCGAGATTTGGTGAGAAACTAGCTGTTAAAATCATGACGCAAAGAAAAGTATCCATTGAGAGTTAGGTGAGAAAATATATCCGTTAGAATCCGATCTGGCACTTTTAAAAATCGTCCTTGATAGGTTGGAGTTGGCTCCAACTTTTCATGTGTCGGCTCCAGATCATGTTTCATAAATAGAAAAAATTGATTTGATGTAGAGTCGGCTCCGACTTTGCAAAGTGTCGACTCCCCGCTGACTGGAGTTGGCTCCCGATTTCTGAAGTGTCGGCTCTGAGAATTGCTTCGAAAAACATAGTCTCTGTAACTCAGGTTAGAGTCGTCTCCTGAAATCCATGTGTCGGCTCTGCCTTCTGAAGCAGAAAACTATTTCTCTGTATCTCAGGTTGGAGTCGGATCCACCTTTTCATGTGTCGGCTCTAAAACCTCAGGTGTCGGCTCCAAAACTCTAGATGTCGACTCCGAACCGTGCCAAAAATATACAACTGCTCTGATATACTCTGGAGTCGGCTCGAATGGTTATAGGTGTCAGCTCCAAGTTCTGAACTTAAATAAATTCTATTGAAACTTAGTTCAAAACTGATTTATAAGTGCCATTTGAATAAATAACCAATTTTAATTCTTGAAATACTTATCAAATCTATACACAATGAATATATCATCAAAATCAATAATTGGGTAAATAATTTCTCAATAATTTCTCTAACCAAGATGAAATAATTATTGATAAGGCTACTCAAAATAATTCTATACCATGAATCCAATAAAAGCTCTAACGGCTCGGCCCATAATGGCCTTAAAGGCTTGATAGCCGTTAGCCCTAAATTAAATCAGAAAAGCCATTAACCCTAAATTAAATCAGGATTAATAAATTAATTGATTAACTATTTTTTGATGGATTAATAAATTAATTGATGGACTGTTTCGGGACATTCACATTGGCGATCAAAAGTCAACGCTCTTTGCCGGTGAGCGTTTTGCTCATGTCTAGTGAGCGTTGAGCCTAGTCCCACGCGAGCATTTAATGCTCGCATGGGTCCCTTTTTTTATTTTATTTTTATACAAACTTTTTTTAACAATCCCTTACAAAAGTAAAAAATAAAAATAAAAAAAATTAAGGCATCTTATACTGCGCAATGGGTGAGGTGTCTCACTTGGTGTTGATTGTATACACCTGAAGGAACCAAAGTGGATTAGACCTTGAACTAGGTCCTTGACTCAGATTTCTACACACAGTATGGATCAATTGGGTTTATGCGGTCAGCGCATATTAAAGGCCTTGCGCTTAATACCTTGATTTTTCATTAGAATTCTTTAAGGTTAGCCCAAACCTTTAGTCATGGCCTAATATGACGATTCTTATATAAGTGAATCCTCCAAGGGTATTTGTGACAATACCCTGTAGATAACCTACCTTGGATCCATTAAGAGTATGACTCAACCTTACACAAATTTACTTTGTCACTTTATAAGAGCACTCATCATAAAGATGGATGAAAATTTTTCAAAAATTTATGCTCTAACACGATCACTCAATCAGCTTCATTTCTACCACATTGAACCTCATTCATGGGATCTCCAATCATAAAGATTGGGTATCCACCATTGATGACCAAATAATGGGCTTAAGCCCTATCCCCCTCGATGAATCTAGGACTCCACTCCTAGATAATCCCTTGGTTAATTGATTTGCCAAATTCTTCCTGGATTTGATAAATTCCAACGAAATAACATCATTTTTTTATTTGTCTTATAGACTTATGACGAAGCCATATATGGAATGCTTGATACTCAAGATAAAGCCATATAGAAAAAATATAACTAAAGGAGATCACGACTTCCAAACTGAAACAAGATAAAACATGGTGTAATCTCTCAATGGCCATTATAACAGAAAACACTTATCTGGAATAAGAAGACTTTTGCATTTATATAAGAATGCAGTTATATGCTAATAGCTGCACTTGAAAGAAAAATAATGAAATGATGTAAAATACATCTACTTACAAGCATGCATATATCTTGTGCACAAGTGCATGCATGCATGTACGTACATATAATATATAATACCTATATATATATGTGTATATCATAGAAATTTTTAAGTTTTGTAGCTATGTGGTAAGTGATGTATAAAGCAAGACTACATTCTACTGACATAAATATACATGCTACTACCATTCCAATTTTATGCCAATAAAAATTATTTTAGGCTCACTTACAAAACTCAAGACAAGCATTAAAAAGACACCTGCACTTTTCTCTTTTTTTTTCTCTTTTCAGATCTTAAACCATTGTCTCAAATTTAAAAAGACAGGAAAGCTATAGATCTGCTTTTCTAAACTGTATTGCATTGAAGCTGTCGATGACTAAAATGCTTCATAGCCTGGATGTCTAAATTTTAATGATATAAACATAAATACCAACAAGGAATCTAATTTCGGCAACAGTAAGATTGGTCTCATTTAATGAACATTTAATGAACAAGATGGCATTAGATATTCAGTGAATTATTGCAGAAAGCATAATGTTATGCCTAAAAGAAAGTTAGCTGATCGACTTAAATATCTAAACTTTGTGCAGTACACAACATTCACCAAAAGAAGGATTCCAAAAACGTATCTCTTAATCTGGAATAGAATAAAATAAGATGTTCTTCAACTCAGAAGAGAGATTCCCAATGCTTTGGAGTCATTAGCAACATTTTGATCCAAAAATTCATGGTTAGAACGTATAGCAACTGGTGAGTTGAGAGGAGCTTATTTATCATTGCTAGGCAAGTGGTACTATATATATATATATAGCATGCACTAAAAAAATAATTATGCAAGTATCTACCCGCATCTCCACATGAATAATACATTCATATATATATATATATACACATAAGGATTCTTTTGCTTGAATATATATCTATGAATATATGTGTCGATACTGGTATATATGTCTGTCTAGTATGCATATGTATATATCTATAAATGGACATTATATAATCACACAAAATATGCATACTCAAAAGAATAATTTTTTTTAATAACTTATAATTTTTTTTAGCAATTTATAGAAAAGAAAAATCAGATCTTTAGCTGTTGGAAAATATTTTTGATCTTACAAAAAAAATATTCTTAAAATTGCTAGAGAATTAATTTAGAAATTTAAATGCAAAATATAAATGAAATATAAAAAAGGATCTTGTTGGTCGAGGCGTGTTAGATACAGTCAGATTTTTGCCGCTTCGTACATGTTATTAACGATCTATCCCAAGACTCGACTCGACCCGATCCTCTTACCACAAGCACGATTATTGATAGGGCTACTCAATGATTACCTTCAGATGTCTAGGAAAAGATCAATAAAAATTAAAATAAAATAAGATAAAATAATTATTGATAAGGCTACTCAAAATAATTCTAGAGTCCTCTTAGCCAATAAAAGTGATAACGGCTCGGCCCATAATAGCCTTGAAAGCGCCAATGGCTCGGCCCATAATAGCCTTAGAGGCCTATAACCGTTAGCCCCAAATTAAATTAAAAATAAATTAATAAATTAATTAATTGAACTATTTGTGGACGTTCACATTGGCAAGCAAAAGTTAAGTTTTGCTCACGTCAACGCTGGCTAAATTGAGCCAAGGTTAATGCTCGAGTGGGACCTTTTTTTTATTTTATTTTATACAAACTTTTTTCAACATATACCACCCACCCCCTCCAACAACCAACTATAACCATCTCATCCAATCCTTATGCAAGCAACCCAGCGAACAACCTCATCGTTAATGGTTTCGACCAGGATCCCTTCCTCCCCACCAAACTCATCGATGGGTGCTCGCAATTCCGCTCCCCTCGATGATGCCCGCGACTTGTTCGACAAAATGCATGTCAAAACCATATGAAGTCGAGGAGGCCCTCTCTCCCTGGGCCAAGATGACAGAGGCAGAGAGAGATCAGCATTTTACAATGCCAAATATGACAACTAATATTGTTCTACTAAATTGGCCAACACTATCATATTATTTTTGTTATGAGTTTCAAATTTATTTTATGTCAATTTGATTATCTTCTTTGTCCCTCAGGGATCCTGGCTCTCAGGGGTCTTTAGGGTTGTATCTAGTATGCAAAATAATTGATTCCGCTGCATAAAGCTTGGATTTGATCCATGTTTTTCATCCTGGGCCCAAGAAATCTGCTCATCTTTTTTCTTAGAAAGTTTTCAGATATTTGATCTTGACTGAGACAAACTGATAATCCAATCGTTCTTAGCATCGGATACCTACCAAAATCTCTGAATAACTTGTATGCAGAAAACTTGAGTTCATATTTTTCCCTCTACTCCAACCGATCTACCTAATGAAGGCAGATCTCTCACAATAACAAAAAAAAAAAAAAACAACTATAATTCAGAAAAAAGTAAGGTTTAATAGCAGTTTTATTGCTACAATTCAACAGAATTATCAATATGTTAAACATTATATGAGCAAGCAGTGTCTACATTGTAAATTTGGTGGACATGGATCAGATAGATCTCGTCAATTAATTGAACAAGCAGATATAAACAGCCATTAGAGCAGCATAAGATTTCAGTGCAGAATAATCCAATGGACGTTGTACACGATCAATCAATAATGTGCATTAAAAAATAAATAAATAAATAAAGAGTCTAATGAGGTTGCCAACAAACAGCAAAGTCTCCTACCCTTCAATTCCTATTGGAAATTGAGAAGACTTCGTATCCCAAGCTATTGGAAATTGAAGAGACTCTTCGTATCCCAAGCTCATCTTGGACTTGGAGATGTTGGAATTAATTTGTAATAAATGAGTGTGGAAGTCTAAGTGTCTTTTGTATTTTCTATGTGACATTAATGAGTGTGGAAGTCTAAGAGATATCTAGAAGAATGAAGAGTCAGTTATGAAAACGAAGAGACACATGGGAAGACTAAAAGGTTACATTATGATGTATTTATGAGAGAAGCTCAATAGACACTTTCTATGTCTATAAATAGGTCAATATGTATTGAGTTTAAGAGAGTGAGAAAAGTTTATGAAATGAGATTCTAAATGCTATTACTCCCACTCCAAGCATTTCCTCTTGAGCATTATCCAAGTACCTATCTATCAAAGTTTTATATATTTTTTTCCAACAATTGGTATCAGAGCCGGTTGGCTAAGTTAAGATGGCTTCTGTGAGTAGTGCCGGGAATGTCCAACCTCAACTCCCAAGGTTTGATGGGAAGAATTTTGAGCATTGGAAGATCCAGATGGAGGTGCTGTTCGATTTTCAGGAGCTGACCGAGATTATTGAAGAAGGATTTATCGAGCCAGGAGCAACGGCAGATTCGACAACGGAGGAGCAGAAGACAACAAAAGAAAATCGCAAGAAAGATCGTAAGGCTCTCTTTTACATCTTTCAAGCGATAGATTCATCAATATTTAAAAAAGTGGCGAATTCGAAGACGGCAAAGGAAGCATGGGATACTCTCATCAAAATTTACAAAGGTGTTGAGAAGGTCCAGAAGGTTCGGCTTCAGACTCTTCGTCGACAATATGAGCTCCTTCAGATGGAAAAGTCGGAGTTCATTTCCGACTATTTCTCATGGGTCTTGACTCTTGTCAATCAAATGAAGGCCAATGGTGAGACTATTGATGATCAACTTATTGTCGAGAAGATCCTTCGGACGCTAACGTTACAGTTTGAATATATTGTAACTTCCATCGAAGAGTCACGTGACCTCTCTGTTTTGACCGTGGATGAGTTGGTTGGCTCTCTACAAATGCATGAGCAACGACTCAAGGAGAAGGCCAAGACGGTGGAGGAGGCTCTTCAAAGCCAGTTGGTGTTGCCTGATGACAAGAAGAATCTTTCTACTCAAATGAAAGATAAAAGGCGGCAGGAGAAGCAACCTCGACAACAAAAAGATAAGTCCCATATTCAATGTTTTAATTGTAAAAAGTATGGGCATTATAAAACTGAGTGTCGAAGCAAAAGATCTGGTGGTCAAAAGTTTCATGCTAAAGTAGCAAGTTCTGTCGACAGATTTGATGATGAGCATGATAATGCTCTTTTATTCACGTGTGATGCTTCGGTGGAGAACCATAAGAATGTTTGGTACTTAGACACTGGATGCAGTAATCACATGTGTGGTGAAAAGAAGTTATTCTCACATTTTGATGACACCTTTCGTTCGGAGGTGAGGTTCGGGAATGATACAAAATTTCTATCATGGGAAAGGGAAGCATTAAAATCAAGATAAAAGATGGATCGGTTTCAACCATTTCCAACGTCCATTATGTTCCTGGCCTTCGAGAGAATCTCCTGAGCATAGGACAGTTGTCCGAGCGAGGCTATCACATAATCATCAAGGATGAGGTTTGCATGATTCATGATGGCAAAGGAGGATTGATTGCGAAGGTAAAAATGGCTCAAAATCGCCTTTTTCCTTTGTATATTAATTATGCTACATCGTGTTTTAGTGCCTCGGTGCAAGATTCTTCATGGCTTTGGCACAAGCGGTTCGGACATGTGAATTTCGACAGCTTGAAGCTATTGTGTCGAAAGAAGATGGTGCGAGGTATGTCCGAAATTTCTTCTCCAAAGGAGATCTGCGAACCATGCATCATTGGGAAGAAATCTAGAGAAAGCTTCCCTTCAGGACAATCATGGAGAGCGATGAAGCCATTGGAGTTAGTTCACTCTGATCTCTGCGGACTGCTCGGTGAATCATCGAATTGAGGGTACAGGTATTTTGTTACCTTCATCGATGACTTTAGCAGAAAAACATGGGTTTATTTCTTGAAGCAGAAGTCCGACGCCATTGATGCTTTCAAAGAGTTTAAAGCCTATGTTGAAAACCAAAGTGGGCACAAAATTCGGATTCTTCGAACTGATCGTGGCACAGAATATTTGGTTGGTGATGGTTTCTTCAAGCAATGCGGCATCAAGCATCAATTGACAGCACGGTATACTCCTCAACAGAATGGAGTAGCAGAAAGGAAAAACCGCACTATTATCGATATGGTACGTACTATGCTTCATTCTAAACATTTGCCAAAGCATTTCTGGGCGGAGGCGGTTGCTTGTGCTATTTATTTGTTGAACAGATGTCCCACTAAAGGTCTTGAGTTCAAGACACCGACGGAGGTATGGAGTGGTCGAATCCCTTCAGTTCTGCATCTTCGTGTGTTTGGGTGTATTGCTTATGCCCATGTGCCAAATGAGCTACGTAAGAAGCTTGATGAGAAGAGCGAGAAGTGCATCTTCTTCGGTTACAGCAATGAGACAAAGGGTTATCGATTGTATAATCCAGTAACAAAAAAGGTCATTATCAGTCGAGATGTTACCTTCGACGAGGAAGGAGAGTGGACTTGGAACTCAGAAGAAAAGAAGCAGTTTCGCTTCGTCCTAGATGAGGAGGAGACGGTTCAGCCCGATTCAGATAGTCAATCGAACCAGTAGCAGCTTCGATGGAACCAGGTTCAATAGCAGGGACTACAACAGCAGTTACTTCATCAAATCCTGTCGAACATCTTACTGAAAGTTCCTCACGTCCACGATTGTCATCCCACAAAGTTTCAGGAGGCTTCCCAAGATGATGATTGGGTTCGTACGATGGATGATGAGATCCATGCAATCGAGAAAAATGATACATGGGAGCTCACTTCTCTTCCAGAAGGCAAGAAGTCCATCGGCGTAAAGTGGGTCTATAAGATCAAGTACAAGCCTAATGGTGAAGTTGATCGGTTGAAGGCTCGGCTTGTAGTCAAAGGTTACAAACAAAAACCCGGGATTGACTATTTTGAGGTATTTGCTCCGGTTGCGAGGATGGATACTATTCGTATGATTTTTGCTTTAGCTGCTCAAAGATGCTGGAAAATACATCAAATGGATGTCAAGTCCGCATTTCTCAATGGCGTACTTGAGGAGGAGGTGTATGTGGATCAACCTGAGGGTTATGTCAAGAAGGACAAGAGGGCTTTGTCTACAAATTGAAGAAAGCTCTTTACGGCCTTGAGCAAGCCCCACGAGCATGGTATACCAGAATTGATTCTTATTTTCTGAATCACGGTTTTACTAGGTGTCCTTATGAGCATACTTTATATGTAAAAATTGGCTTGAATGGTGAGATGCTCATTGTTTGCTTATATGTCGATGATCTCATATTTACTGGAGATTGTCAAGAGATGATTTGTGACTTCAGGGAGGCTATGACTCATGAGTTCGAGATGGCGGACATGGGTCTGATGTATTATTTTCTCGGCCTAGAAGTTATACAATCGGAGGATGGTATTTTTTTTGTCAACAAAAGTATGCCAAGGATATTCTTGAGCGTTTTAAGATGGCTACTTGTAAACCAATTAGCACTCCCATGGAGGACAGATTGAAGTTGACAAAAGACGGAAGTGGTTCCGAAGTCGATCCTACTTATTTCAAGAGGCTAGTCGGGAGTCTGAGATATTTGACTTCTACCAGGCCAGATCTTGTTTTTAGTGTTGGAATGATAAGCAGATTTATGGAGATTCCTAGACAATCACATTTGCAGGCGGCAAAAAGAATTCTACGATACATTAAAGGTACTATAAATGATGGTGTATTCTATACTGCTTCTAAAGTTTTTCAGCTTGTAGGATACACAGACAGTGATTGGGGAGGTGATATTGGAGAAAGAAAGAGTACTTCCGGGTATGTTTTCTCTTTAGGAAATGGAATTTTTCCTGGTCTTCAAAGAAGCAGCAGGTGGTTGCTTTGTCCAGCGCTGAAGCAGAATATATAGCAGCGGCTTATTGTGCTACTCAAGCAGTTTGGTTGCATTCGATGCTTGCTGAGTTACAGCATAAGCAGAAGCATTCGACGATGATTTATTGTGATAACAAGTCAACAATTGCCCTAGCAAAGAATCCAGTCTTCCATGGAAGAAGCAAGCACATTGATATAAAGTACCACTTCATTCGAGATCTGGTGAAATCTGAGGAGATTGTGCTGCAGTATTGCAAGACGGAAGACCAAGTGGCTGATATGTTCACTAAGCCGTTGAAGTCAGATTCCTTCCTCAAACTCAAGAGACTGATCGGCATGGTCAAGATGACCTCGGTCTAAGGGAGGCTATTGGAAATTGAGAAGACTCTTCGTATCCCAAGCTATTGGAAATTGAAGAGACTCTTCGTATCCCAAGCTCATCTTGGACTTGGAGATGTTGGAATTAATTTGTAATAATGAGTGTGGAAGTCTAAGTTTCTTTTGTATTTTCTATGTGACATTAATGAGTGTGAAAGTCTAAGAGATATCTAGAAGAATGAAGAGTCAGTTATGAAAACGAAGAGACACATGGGAAGACTAAAAGGTTACATTATGATGTATTTATGAGAGAAGCTCAATAGGCACTTTCTATGTCTAGGTCAATATGTATTGAGTTTAAGAGAGTGGGAAAAGTTTATGAAATGAGATTCTAAATGCTATTACTCCCACTCCAAGCATTTCCTCTTGAGCATTATCCAAGTACCTATCTATCAAAGTTTTATATATATTTTTTTCCAACAATTCCCGATTCGTAAAAGATAAGCTTCAAAATTTAAAGCTCTCGGCTTGTCGGTAGTGCCAGAAACATTTGCAGACATGAAACTTCTCCTCCTAGAATCTTCGGTTGTGGAGAGGAACGGTATGGTGACTGAGTCCTGTTCAGCAAACTTCGCCTGAATCGATTCCAACAGATATGGCGTCTTCTCAAGACGAAGACCTAACGGCATAGGTTCGCCAAGCGTATTACAATGATTACCCTGCGACAAAACCGTATCAAACTCTCGATCCCACACCAAAAACACACATAACATTAGAAAAAATGACATGATAAAAAATCGATAACAACCTTCTAACCTCACGTCAAGAAATTTAGCAGGAACCGAATTCACGATCCAAATGAATTTTTCTTAGAAAAAAAAACCTTTTTTGAGATTAAGATAACAACTTATTCGTCAGAGAGAGAGAAGAATTCGTGTTCTAAAAAGAAGTTCTTTTCCAGAAAAAACCAACCAAATAATACAGTAATATGATTATTTTACTTGCTTCTTGTGTGCTTAACGCTGGCATGCTTCCTCGACCTGCCCTTCCCTGGCTTTGGAAAGAGTTCGGCAGGTCTATTTGGCGACGAGATGTGAATCGATCCCACCATTTTAAAGATGGCAGGTGTTTGTGTTTGGATTATTGGTAAATCAGATGATTCAAAAACCCCTTCCAATTGAAAACTTCTGCGATTCGAGAGATGATTCAGAGATATGTAACGCTTGGTTATTACTTCAGTTACTAAGATCTGTGCAGAGAAGATTCACAACCTTAGTTTTTTTTTTTTTTTTTGGCTTATCAACATTTCTAGTTGTTGCTATCTATTCCAAAATAAAGGAGTGCAAAATGGACACTTAAATTCGTAACATATTCAATATTTTTTCTAATATAGGTGCCCAATCAAAAAAAAAAGAAAAAGAAAAAAAAAAAGAGGCGTCCAGCATCATTTTTATACTTTATTTTCATTTGCCATACATAAAACAGCTCCCACAGAACCAGGAGACAACGAGCTATATACATGACTGCCTATGGACGATACTATAACTGATCTACTGCAAGTTCCTCATGGGAGCTTGGCTGGCCATGGCCATCATATGATAGGAGCATATGGACTACAGAATTCATTGTTGGTCTTTTATTTGTGTCTTCTTCCAAGCAAGAAATTGCTATCTCCACCATCCTCTTTGCTTGATTGCAATTAAACTGCCCATTTAATCTAGAATCCACAATCTCTTCGACCCATGACATCTCTATACTCTTCAGCTTTACCTTTAACGTCCTAACTGACCTGGTCGGCATTCCTTCCACCTCCTCTTCCTCATTAACCAGCCAATTTGAAGCCCTGCTTCCCATCACAATCTCCAGAAGTACGACTCCATAGCTATAGACGTCAACCTTTGCAGTGATTGGAAGATTTGTAGTCCATTCAGGAGCCATGTATCCTCTTGTTCCTCGAATCCGTGAAATGTCTGAACCAATGGCATCTCTCTTTGAGAGCTTCGCCAGTCCAAAGTCTGCAATCTTAGGCTCAAAATCGCTGTCTAAAAGTATGTTTTCAGGTTTCACGTCACAGTGAATGACCCACTCGAGGCACTCATGGTGAAGGTATGCTAATCCTTTAGCCACCCCAACTGCAATCTTGAACCTCTCGCTCCATCCCAGAACACCTGCGGTGCCTTGTTCGTCAAAGATGTGCTTGTCCAAAGAACCATTCGCGACATACTCGGACACCAATAGCTTGTGCGCACCTTCTGAGCAGAATCCCCATATCCTCACAAGATTCATGTGATAAATTCTCCCAATTAGACTCAGTTCAGCGCCGAACTCCTCTCCTTGGATAACATCATCCAACTTCTTCACTGCCACCACCCTCTTGTCGTCTAAGACTCCTTTGTACACAACTCCTGAGCCTCCCTTTCCGATCTCATCCCTGAACTTCCCAGTTGCCTTTTTCAGCTCTTTATATGTGAACTGCCTGAATTGATTGGATATCAGCCTATACCCTTCTTCCAGTTCCAGGGATGTTGGCTTTTGTTCCTTTCTGAAAATAAACCACCATCCAGATACAATAAATAGGAATTCGATCGCACCACATGCTGATATAAACCCATAGAAATAGACCCATTTTGTCTTTCCGCTGCTGCTCTTGTACATATTAGAAGTTGTTGTACCTTCAGACTCAATAGCAGTGCAATTGGGCTCGTGAATCTGAGGATAATGTTGTTGTTACACTTGCGGCCGGCATCTTCAAGTACGTGCTGCCTGGGATGTCGGGAGAACTTTTCCCGTTGAAGAGAACGTTCTTAGCATAGCAATTACCAAGACTAAACACATAATGCACTCCTGCACAAGAACAATCCTTTTCACATATCTTCCAACAATCATTGAAGGAAATGGACTGGCTGTAATTGAGATCATAACCCCAAAAGTCTGTATTGGGTAGCTCTATATATTTGAATAGTTGCGTGCTGTTGCAGCTGATGTTAAACTTTGGCTTGCAACCTTTGCGCCAGTCGCTTGGATCACTCATTTCATAATTAGGAGGGCATGAACAGGCCTTTTGGATTGCAAATATGTGCAAATTCCATTCCTTCCACACAGACCGTGTATCGGGCAGAGCTGTGGAAGAACTTCCCAAGTAACCGACCACATTCCGTTCGATTCATTGAGGCTGTAAAGCCTCAGATTGCCATCATAATCCAGAGTCAACCTTCTTAAAATTCCAGGACCCATGTCGGAGGCATAGAATGCGAACTGGTCACTTGAAACAAACCTTCCCATTTCATCCAGTACTGCAGACCTGCTACTATTGTATGGCGTCCTTCCGTTCTGAAACGTATCCAAATCAGGATTGGGCCAGTATATGCTGGAAATCTCGGGCCCATCGTATATGAGTTTGAGGACATTATCATTGTCGAAATAAAATTTATAGAAGCCTGTGGATAGCGATCCTTCAGCGGCTGCAGATACTACTTGTATGGTTTTGGTAACTGGTTGCGTCGGGAGAAGAGTATCAGTAGGATTATCAAAGCTTTGCCATAGAATGTTACCGCTGGGGTCCTTCACAACAAGGTTGCCGGTGTCCAATAGTTGCACGTTGTTTGCTTGCGTCGAGCTTGTGTTGGTGCTCCATGCAACCGTGCCATCAGTGTCCGTTAGAAAGACGCCTCCATCCTTGCGGAAATTGATTTCTGATCCACGACCGTTCACCGGATGGTCCCGGTTTGCAGTCCATACGACGGTCTGTTGGTTGAGTTGGAGAACCAGATCGAGAGGGCGTAGGCATTTGAGCCGATGTTGTGGAAGCCGCATGCGAAAGACTTGCTTGGAGAGAGGAGGATATCCGAAGGATCCTCTACAGAGAGAGAAGAGCCTCTTGACAGAGAGCTCCGCGCTGCTTGTGATGTGGAGGGGAAGAGCAGGAAGAGGAAAAGAGGGATAAGGATGTTTGTAGGAGGTGAAGAAGGGGAAGGATTCTTCATGGTGTTTTGCCGAATGGCGATGCGAGGAGGGTCTCTTTAATTGCGATGTTAAAATTAAATAGAAAGAGGAAGAAGAAGCAGAATTGAATTGACTTTCGTCCTTGGAAGTGCACATCGCATTTGACTAATTTTTAAATAGAAACCATCCCCCCTCTCCCGTTTCAAACTTTCCACAGCCAAAGAACCAATCTGTCTTTTTCGAACAAACTAATCGCCTCCATCTCATTGTTTTCTTTGAGTTGAATAATCTTCTCCCTACTGTCGGGCCAAAACTCACGCTTTTCAGGCTACTTTTTTGCTTTAAACGTAGCTTTTCAGGCTAATTTTGCTGCAGATTGGATGACGATTGTTGTGGTCTATCATGTGAAATCTTGAATTTGAAATTAGACGTCTGTCCCCTTATTTTTAAGCAAATTTTGTACTCTAATATTTTTGGATTGACTCGTACAAGAATAATGTAATTGCCCGTCTAAAAAAATAAAAAGAAGAAGAAGAAGATGTTTAAAGTATCGCGTTTTAATAGGATTTGGGTTTTCACATTGATGCTAATCTAGCCGTTCCTCTCCATGGCTAAAGACTTAGCTTCGTTCTTGCCTGCATTCAAGTAATTAAGGACTTCCGTGTAACATCACATGGGACGGCGAGCAATTCAAATTCCAAAGTGAGGTCCGTCCCTTAATTAGTCTGCCGTCCAGTTCACGCATGTGAAATGCTGACCCATTCAAAATCTAAAGAGAGGATCGACGTTGATAGACCTCGACACCAGGGAGAAAAAAATAAAATAAAAATAAAAATAAAAAACAGAGGAGGAAGACTAAGAATAGGAGAAGAAGAAGACTCTGGCCTAAATAAATTGACCTAGCAGAGCCAGTCAAAGATGAGTTGAGGCAACGATCACCTATTCGCTGGAAGTTTTTCTTCGTGGCATTCCGAATATCTAGAAGGCTGAGACTATCAGCTAAAAAAGTCCACATGTCCGGTAAGGATGCCATATGGCAGAAGTTCATCGCCTTGTGGTGTTTTTCGTCCATATGCGAATGCTACGAATCAAATACGACCATGAACACCAAGAAAAGTCGGCAATCTTCAGGGGAAAAAATTATGTTAATGATTATGCATTCTTCTGCTTGGAGAATGAACATGTTTTGTTGCTATAACAATAATATGCAAATTAAACTCATAATGCTGGTTGTTGCCGCGGGATCCGTCCTCCGACTCGGGCGCGATCGATCTCTAGGGAAGAGGGGGCGGACCTGCACAAAAGTCCTCACGCGAGAGGCGTTGGGGGTGGCCCTCCGCGGAAGACCCTCCGACGCTCAAGTCAGTGGAGAAGAAATCGGCGATCAACCAGATAATGGGGAGGTGGATCTCTCCGGGAGGCCTCTCCGGGGCGGCCAATCGGAGCTCCAGAGGGCAAGAGCACCGACGAGCGAGCCGGAGAGAGCAGTAGAGTGTGTGATGCGTACCTGAGGGAATCTGTGTCCATATTTATAGACTGTCACCTGGATCTTGAGCGTCTTCTGGAAGGTTCAGAGGTTGTTAGGATACGGAGGTGGATAGAATCAGGCCGTTGTGGGGCCGTTAGAATCCGTATCCTGTTTGTTAGGGGATCGACGGCTGGGAGAGCTCCTTGATGTCTCGAGATCTGGTGAGTAGACCTGGGGCGGTTATGATAGGTTTAGGCCACGTCTCGACATGATTCCTTGTCTAGGATGTCGTTCTGGTAAGCCTGGGCTCTCCCGCGTCAGGTTCCGCGGAGGTAGGTATTAGGTTGTGGATCGCTTGATGAAGCCGATCGGGGGACTTACTGGAAGCCCGGAAGGGCCGAGCTACCCGGAAGGGCCGAGCTATGGAAAGCCCTAGGAAGCTAGCCCGGCCGAGCTACGGAGCCCGGAAGGGCCGAGCTAAGCCCGGAAGCCGAGCCCGGACCGAGCTACGGAAGCCCCGAGCTACGGAAGCCCCTTAAAGCCGAGCTACGGAAGCCCGGCCGAGCTAGGGAAGCCCGGAAGGGCCGAGCTATGGAAGCCCGGAAGGGCCGAGCTATCCGAGCGGAAGCCCGGAAGGGCCGAGCTATTTCCCGGCCGAGCTACGGAATTTTCGGCCTTAGCCGCCTCGCACGGATATTAATGCAATGATTTTACCCCCCAACACATGCCCTCCACTCCCTAGTTCGAAGCGTAGGTTCGGGCATAGGGAGTATAAGTCCAAGTGGCGCGTCCGGATGGGACGTTTGGTTTAGACAGCTCGTGCAATGATGCCCTAATTAATGCGACAGGGCCATCGTGCCTTCGGGGGTAAGGCTCCTCCAAAGTGACGGTTGGGATTACGCCACGTCGCGAATCCCGATCGATCGGGCGTTTGTCGAGGCGGTTCGGACGCCTCGGGTGAGACGCCCGTCTCAAGGCGGCTTCCTTAGTGGGGAAGCAAGGCGATAGCGTACTATATATGTGCATGTTCGCAGCATCCTCTCGTCTTGTTTTTGAAAGTTTGGCCTTTCATCCTTTCGACTCGTCGTTTTCGCCTGGTATTTTTCAATCGAGATGGCGATGAGCCCCGACGACGTGGTTCAGAGATTGCGCTGAGGATTTGGGGAGGATTCACCAGTGGTATGGCATGCCCTCAGATGTCGTTCTGCGGGCGCCGGAGTCCGAGATAGGGTCTCGCGAGATTTGGAGTCTGGGGTCTTCATTTATGAAGATAGTTTGAAGGCGGGCTTTCGTTTCCCTCTCCATCCCTTGGTGAAGGAATCATGACCCACTATAACATCTGCCCGGCGATGGTGGCCCCAAACAGTTGGCGGAGCATCATCGGATTTATCTCGATGTGCCACCAGATTCAGATCGTCGCCACTCTCCCCTTTTCCGCGCCTGCTACCATCTGATTCCTGGGAGGAAATCAGAGTGGCCCTACATTGGACCCCGGAGATCCTTCAACGTTATTGTGGATAAGCCATCTTCCATCAAGGGATGGAAGAGCCGGTTCGTTATCGCAGAGGGGAACATTGGTTCCGGCTTCCCTCGGAAATGGGGAAACTTTGTAGGGATGCGGAGACGCATCCAGTTTTGTCAGCGCAGGAGGAGAGGGATTTGGACGTCCTTCGCAATGGCCAGGTGTTTTCGGCCAACGACCTGCTATCGGAGGGGGCCCTCTTTGCAGCCGGGCTCAGCCCCCTGGACCCGCAAGGTGAATCCCTCTTTTTTTTCGCTGTGTTTTCTCGATGAATGTGCTTGGATCTGATCGTGTGTTTTGTTCTTCAGCCAAGAGGTCGGCTTTGTCGAGCCTCTCCAAGAGGAAGAGAGGAAAGCGCCCAGGGGAGAGCAGCGGCGCGGATAGTGGCAGGCCCGAGAAAAGGGCTCATACCTCCGCAAGAAGCCCGCCGGACCGGAGCGGTCACGACAGGAGCGCCGGGGGCGAAGGAGGATCCGGGGAGAACGGTTGTGGCCCCCGGCCCTCTCGTGTTGGAGATATCGGATAGCTCGGACGAGGCTCCGTTGGCTCGTCCGACCGCGTCCCCTTGAAAGAGGAACCAGCGGGGATTTGGGGAGGCGGTCGTTCTGAGGGGCCTCTGTCCCCGCGGGATCACCACCGGCTCCAGCAGGAGAGGGAGAGGGACAGCTGCAGCCGAGGAGGTTCAGGGAGAGCCCCCTCTTGGTCTCTGCAGGGGAGTCCGGTAGTAGTGAGGTCGCCGCCCTCGATGGTCAAGAAGCGGGCCAGACCGAGGCTTCGGGGGAGCCTGCGGAGGAGATGCAGGTGGTGGTAACCGGGAAGGATGCGTCGGAGGAGGGGACGCAGCAAGGTGGGAGTCCCGCATTGGGAGCTCCCTCGAAAAAGATTTTGGGGAGGCTGGCGCTTGGGCTAGCCGAATTATCCGAAGAAGTCCAAGCCAGGGCCTTGATAGAGGAGGCTGGGAAGTTGGGCCTCTCAGACGGAGGTCGCCCAGGTCGGTCCCTCAGGCGGGGACGGTCAGCCCAGTAGTTCGAGCGCTGGTGTTGAGGAGGCGTTTTCCGCCTTAATGAGGTCGGCCTTGTATCCGGGTGCAGATCCTTCGGCGGACAAGTTTGCAGACTTGGAGCTGGTTGATGCTGCGTTCGGTCAGCAAGGCGTGGCTGAAAGTATCCATCTCCTTCCCGACATCGATAATACGACCCTGATGAGGATGACTCGGGCCTATGCCTCGCGGGTGAGTTATTTCTTTGTGTGGTAGATGTTTCTGAGTGACCCCATCGTGGGTTTTTATTCATCTTTTGTCTTGCAGAGTGTTTGCTTTCTCGGGCGATGTGCTGGCGTCTGAGTTTGGCGACAGGGGCCAGCATTCAGGCCAGGAGGGATAATGCCGAGCTCCAATCACGACTGAAGGTGTCTGAGAAGTTCGAAGAACTTATGGATATGAGTGATAGGAGCTTGAAGGGGATAAGGGCGGCACACCAGGTCGCCCTGGCCGAGGTGTCCAAGCAAAAGCGTAGGGTGGAGGAGTTGCAGGAACTCCTGGCGAAGAACGACAACGCGTGCTTGGAGCTGGCCAGAATTGAGTCGAAACATTCCGCGGAGGTGGCGGCGATGCGGCGGGAACATAGTGAGAGTTGGGTCGGCTGGGAAGGGAAGCTGCCGACGAGAGGAAGCGTTTGACTAGAATGCTCGGCGAAGTGGAGGAGAACTGAAGCGGCGCGATGGCGAAATTGCTCACTTGAGGGAGGGCGCTAAATGGCACCAAGGGACGATAGCTCGGGTGAGCAACGAGCTTATCCCAAGCCCGGAGGAGGTCGAAGCCAAACAGTTAAGGATCAATAATCTGCAGGAGAGAGTCGAGCTGGTCGGGGCTGATAGGACAAGAGCCAGGGGTGAGGCTGAGGAGCTGGCCAAGAGGTTGGCCAGACGAGAGGAGGAGGTACGATCTCATTTCCCCCCTTTTTAGCTTTTCTACTGGTCTCTTGTGATGCCGACTGACTTTGGCTTTTTCAGATGGAAGTTGGAGTTGGAGGTTCGGGCTCTTCAAGGCGAGCTTGTGTCCAACCGCAATAAGAGCTCAGAACTCGAGACGCGGGCCGGCGAGTTCGAGGAGCAAAATATCATTTGCGGGCCCAAGTCGCAGAGGCTGAGAACAGGCTGCTGAGGCCAAGATGCAGCTCGCCATACTCAAGGGGAGGCAGGATGCTATCGTTGACGCCTTCCAACTTGGGAAGGAAGAATGCAAAGAGAAGATATCCAGTGAGCATCCGGAATGGGATCTCTCTTTTCTGGATACTGAAACTCCTGATGAGGGTGAGTCCGAAGGAGAAGAAGAGGACGAATATGTCGACGTCTCCGACACTGATCCTGGTGCTGTCCCGGGTCCCAGCGAAGCCGCAGCTTCTGAGGGGCGGTCGCAAACTGCCGCTGAAGGGGCAAGGTATTGGAGAAGGGCGAATCTAGTCACACTTCTGGGGATGTAACCGAGAGCTCCTCCAAAACTGATGTGGTTCCCGGCCTTAGGAGCCATTCTTGTATTTTGTCTTTTAGAAGTCTGTCTGTTTCTTAATAAAAGAATTTCCTGTTTCCATTAAGTGCTTTCTTGCGTGGCCTGTTGTCGTCTAGTCTCGCCTCAATCGCGAGCGACTTATGGCTCGGCGATGCTCTTAGGTCATCCTTATTCCGGATTGAAGGAATGCATTGGCTTGGCCCAAGGGGCGGCGGCCTTGACCGACGACGGTCTGGTCCACCGACGTCGCGGCCGACCGGGCCGACGAGCAAAATAGGTCGGCTGGGCCGATCGGCTGGGGCCGACGGGCAAATAGGTCGGCTGGGGCCGACGAGCAAATGGTCGGCTGGGGCCGACTAGGTCGGGGGCCGACGAACAAATAGGTCGGCTAGGCCGACAAGCAAAAATAGGTCGGCTGGGCCGACGAGCAAAATAGGTCGGCTGGGGCCGACGAGCAAAATAGGTCGGCTGGGCCGACTAGGCCTTCGCGCTTTCTGCTATTCTGCCAACGCCCTGCTGTCCTGCAGGCGATCGGTTTTTATTTCACCGAAATTGATGATACGGCGCTGTGGGGAACATAAAGCTGCACGAGCTTTCCGGAAGGTGCTCTTTTCCCATGCAGGTCGTTTCGTGCTGCGCACGCAGCCGTTACCATTGGAGGACATTATTTTCGAAGGACGATATTCTGAACCTGCCAGTTTTCGAATGCTGGTGGGCGATCTCCTGCATTTAATGATCGTGATTCGGGATCAGGAGGAGATCTCCACATGCGTCATTTGGGCGGTGGGCTCGGCGCGCAATGGGCGTTGCGCCTATCCTGAGGGGCCACGTGGAGTGGGCCAGGTGTTTGAATCTCGGGGCTTACAGCTTGGTAGCTTTTTCCCGGTCATTTCTGCCTATAAAAAGGGAAAGAGGGGTCATGTTTGGTTATCCCCAAAGTTTCTTTCCATTAGAGCTTTCATCATGCTCATTTTCTGCTGTTGCGAGTGGGAGGACCGAGCTTTTCTCTTGCAAGCCTTTGCCTCCGGATAGTTGGGGCGATGAAGGAGCTGCCGAAGAATGGCTCGCCCTTAGGGGATGAGTCCCGGAGATCATATGGAGAGCGCACATGGGGGCGCAGAGATCACACGGAGAGCGCACATATACTCTTCCCGTGTGACCTTTGTGGTTCCCCTTCGGGGGGCTTACGGTAGGAAGTGCATCGCACCCCCGTTTCTCCCTCCTTCCTGATTGGATTCCCTCCCTCTGGGGGAATCTTGCCACGGGGGGAGAAAATGGGAGCAACGGGGTCCGATGGTCCCCGAGCCTCGGTCGGGAGCGGCCTGCGATCCAGCACCCCCTCCTAGGGGAGGGGCTGGTTCGTCCGGTCCTCCAGCATCCACGGGGTGCCACCGAGATCTCTTTATTCAGCCATGGAGGGTCAGCTTTGTCGCCATCCAGGCGGGCTGATCGTTTCGTGGTTTGCCTGATTTGTCGATCCGGACGCGGAGCATCACAGTTGCCTAGGTCTGCTTTGGAGCAGTTGCCCGAGTTTTGTATTTGTCTTTATTTTATGCATTTCAATGCTCTTGTAACGCCTCTGAGGCATTTGTAACGATCTTGATGGCAATAAAGAGAGTTCTGTTTTGTTTCTCAATCTCTATCTTTTTTGTGCCGAATTTGTTGTCATTGTTGTTTGTGGGGTACAAAGGCGTCCGCTTTCCTTAGACGAGGATCCCGTGCCATCCGAACTAACGAGGTTCGCGAGCGACGGTTCAGAGATCATTCGGCGAAACACGTTCCTTACTTTGGTCCGAAGCTTGGTATTTTCTTCGCTCTTATAGGAGCTCGAATTTCGTGGGTCGGCCTTGCCGAAGTTCAAGAATCTTTTTCCCGTATGGTTCAGGGAACTTGTTGCTCGGCCCAACCGAGATTCGGAGATTCCCACACTTGGCCCTGCCAAGGTTCGGAGAATTGTTAGCTCGGCCCAGCCGAGGTTCGGAGAATATTTTACTTGGCCCTGCCAAGGTTCGGAGAATTCTTTCGCTCGGCCCAGGTTCGGAGAAGTTTTCGGAGGCCCTGCCAAGGTTCGGAGAATTCTCGGCCCAGCCGAGGTTCGGCTTTTCTTCCTTGGCCCTGCCAAGGTTCGGAGATTCTCAAGGGAGCGATTCAGTTGCCATTGTGGCCACGGTGCTATGTCTATGCGGCGTTTGGTGACGCTACTCTTCCCGAGGGGACAGGTCATTGGCCGGACGCTGGACTTTTCCCTCTGTTCTTCCCGAAGAGGGAGCTTGGGGAAATGCTGGGCATTTATTACGGGGGGGCAGATCGAAAGGTAGTCTGCTTGGGGAATTCCCGATCAATCAGTCCACACTTACCGATCTCGCTCGGGATGGGGCGTGAACCTCGGATTCTGCAGCCTTGAAATGACGACACGTGGCAAGCTCTTAGGGTCGGCGGCTACGGCGACCGATTGAGATACCTGCCAGCGAGTATAAATATGACCGAGGGGTATCGGTCTCAGCCATCCCTCGGTTTAAGTTTGAAACAATGGCCCTTCCAGGGCGATCATCAGTGAGCTGCGCACCTCGCTCAACGGCCTGCTTCATCGGAGGGGGGCGTACCTCCGTCACCGTCGACGGATTGGGCCTGGCGTCGCCCTTGCGAGTAATCAGCAGCTCGTGGGTCGTCGAGAGTACATGGACGTACGACCAAGGAGGCGGAGGCCCTGCGCCGGGTGATAGACCGGCAGAGGGAGGAGATCGAATCGCTTCGCCAGCAGGTGGCTGACCTCACCGAGCGCCTGGAGGGCCTGCTGGCCTCCGGGAGCGACTCCGACCCTTGATTAGGGCCTCCTTTTTTTTTCTTTTTTCTTGCCTCTTTTTGTTCCCCTTTTTTAATGAAAAGCTTAATCTTTTTTTCGAGAGTTTCTTTTAAACATGGATAGTTAGGGAGTCGGCGTGGTTCCACTGGTTCACGCGTGATATAGACGCTTTGATCGATGGGTTATAGGGGCGTTACCCAAAGATTTTAGCAGAGAGGGGATTCCTTGGCTCTGCTCGGGGCTTTTGGCCGATTACGCGGGGCTTAAGGGGCCCTTTCTTTTGTGTGCCAACGGTTTTTTTAGCGTGCTTTGTTTTAAACCGGCGGGTTTTCGGGGACTATTTGGAAGTCCCTTGGCTTAATCGGGCCGTACTTTCTTTCAGCCGGCGTGAAGAAATTTTTACTCCGCCTTGCTGAGGTTCGGAGACATTTTACTTGGCCCTGCCAAGGTTCGGAGAATTTGTTGCTCGGCCCAGCCGAGGTTCGGAGAATATTTTACTTGGCCCTGCCAAGGTTCGGAGAATTTGTTGCTCGGCCCAGCCGAGGTTCGGAGAATATTTTACTTGGCCCTGCCAAGGTTCGGAGAATTTGTTGCTCGGCCCAGCCGAGGTTCGGAGAATATTTTACTTGGCCCTGCCAAGGTTCGGAGAATTTGTTGCTCGGCCCAGCCGAGGTTCGGAGAATATTTTACTTGGCCAAGGTTCGGAGAAAGGTTCGGAGACTTGGCCCTGCCAAGGTTCGGAGAATTTGTTGCTCGGCCCAGCCGAGGTTCGGAGAATATTTTACTTGGCCCTGCCAAGGTTCGGAGAATTTGTTGCTCGGCCCAGCCGAGGTTCGGAGAATATTTTACTTGGCCCTGCCAAGGTTCGGAGAATTTGTTGCTCGGCCCAGCCGAGGTTCGGAGAATATTTTACTTGGCCCTGCCAAGGTTCGGAGATTTTGTTGCTCGGCCCAGCCGAGGTTCGAAGAATATTTTACTTGGCCCTGCCAAGGTTCGGAGATTTTGTTGCTCGGCCCAGCCGAGGTTCGGAGAATATTTTACTTGGCCCTGCCAAGGTTCGGAGATTCCTGTCCATCGGTCGTGCCGAGGATTGGTAAGCAGCATCTGTTTCTTTTTGCAATTTTTGGCATGTAGTGCATAATGATTTGCATTGAGGAAAATGTGCCGACAGGAAGATATAATGAGGCATATGAAAATAAATTTGAAGAGGACGTACCCTATTGATAATATTTTCGGAGATTGTCCGAATTCCACGTCCGGGGAATGGATTTCCCATCCAGATCTTGTAGCTTGTAGGTTCCCGGTCCAATGATCTCCGCTACTTGGTACGGGCCCTCCCAGTTTGGCGCCAGCTTTCCTTGTTCCAGCGGTTTGGAAACAGAGGCCTTTCGGAGGACAAGGTCGCCGGGCAGGAAGGCTTTCCCTTTGACTCTGGAGGCGTGGTAACGGGCCACCCTTTGTTGATAAGCAGCCATTCTGATCCGGGCCTTCTCTCTGATCTCCTCTACCAAGTCGAGGTTGGTGCGGAGCTGTTCGTTGCTAGCTTCCTCTGAGTAGCTTTCCACCCGCAATGATGGGAGGCCGACTTCCACAGGGATAACGGCCTCTGTACCGAAAGCCATTCGGAATGGGGTTTCGCCTGTCGGGATTCTCGGGGTGGTGCGGTAGGCCCATAAGACATGATGCAGCTCATCCGCCCACCTGCCTTGGGCTCTGGAGAGGCGAGCTTTGATTCCCTGGAGGAGGGTCCTGTTGGTCACTTCGGCCGCTCCGTTGGCTTGTGGGTGCCCGACCGAAGTAAGGTGGTGACGGATTCCATGCTCCTCACAGAACTGGCAGAATTTGGAGTTGTCAAACTGCTTGCCGTTGTCGGTGATTATGGTATGCGGGAGGCCGAATCGGCAGATGATGGACCTCCAAACAAAATCTCTGGCCCGTGCCTCGGTAATTTGTGCAACTGCTTCCGCCTCGACCCATTTGGTGAAGTAGTCGATGGCGACAAATAGAAATTTCCGCTGTCCTGTGGCAAGCGGGAATGGGCCGAGGATGTCCATCCCCCATTTGGCGAAGGGCCAAGCGGAGGATATGGAAACTAGCTCGGCGGAAGGGAGCCTTTGGATGCTCGAATGCCTCTGGCAGGGGTCGCAGGCTCGGACTAGGTCGTCTGCGTCTTTCTGCATGGTCGGCCAGTAAGTAGCCTTGTCGTAGCACTTTGTGGCATAGGGACCGGCTTCCCAAATGGTTGCCGCAAATCCCTTCATGTACCTCGCAGAGCATAATCTGCTTCGGATGGGCGAAGGCATCTGAGCAGCGGCATGGAAAAAGACCGTTTGTAAAGCTGGTGGTCAATCAATACGTAATGAGTGGCCTGCAGCTTCAGCTTTCTAGCCTCTCTTCGGTCGGACGGAAGCGACCCTTCTTTGAGATATTTGAGGATAGGGTCGAACCAGATGGTTCGGCCTCAACTTGCATTATTCGGTCGGCTTCCGCGATGCTGGGCTTTTCCAGAGTCTCCAGGTGGAACTTTTGCTCGGCATCCATCGTCTCCGCGGTTGCCAATCGGGAGAGTAGGTCGGCGGGCGTTCTCAGATCTGGGAATCTGAATAATTTCAAATTCGGCAAAATGGGGAAGTAGGCTCCGCACCTCCTGGAGATATCGAATCATGTTCGGCTCCCGGGCTTCAAACTCTCCCCGAACATGGCCGGCTACCAGCTGAGAGTCGGTGAAGGCACTGAGCTTTTCCACCTTCAATTGCGGGCGATTCGGAGACCGGCTAACAGGGCTTCGTACTCGGCTTCGTTGTTGGAGGCCGGGAAGGAGAATCGGACGCCATATTCGAAGGTTATCCCCTCTGGACTGGTAAGAACTAGACCCGCACCGGAGCGATGGGCATTAGATGACCCGTCGACATGGAGGAGCCACCGGGCTCCAGCTTTTGGTTCTTCGGGGGAGTTGGGGTAGAACCGTCCTCCGGGATGTACACTCGAGGAGGAAGTCGGCCAGCACCTGAGCTTTGATGGCTGGGCGAGGCTGAAGTGTATGTCATGCTCGCTTAGCTCGACAGCCCATTTGGTCATTCTCCCCGATGTCTCGGGACGGTGGACTACCGCCTTGATGGGTTGGTCGTCAGGACCGTCACGAATGTGCTTGGAAATACGGCCGCAGCTTTCGAACTGAGGTGATTAAGGCCAGCACCATCTTTCAATTCTGCTGTACCTCGTCTCCGCATCGCGGAGCAGCCTGCTGACATAGTAGATCGGCTTTTGGACTTTGCTTTCTTCTTGATCAGCACCGAGCAACTGCACCTTCTGAAACAGCCAGGTACAAGAATAGGGTCTCTCCTGGGGTCGGACTGCTGAGGAGTGGGGCGAGCCGAGGTACTTCTTGAGATCTTGAAATGACCTTTGGCATTCGGGAGTCCACTGGAAGTTTTTGGCCGATCGGAGAGTTTTGAAGAAGGGGAGGCATCTCTCGGCCGACCGCGCCACGAAGCGGTTAGGGCCGCTATTCTCCCGGTTAGGCGCTGGACCTCTTTGACAGATGCCGGGGGCGCCATTTGTTGGAGAGCTTGAATCTTCTGGGGGTTAGCTTCGATACCTCGCTGGGAGACCATGAAGCCGAGGAACTTCCCGAGTTGACGCCGAAGGCACATTTGGTCGGGTTGAGTCTCATCCCATACTTGCGCAGCGTGGTGAAGCTCTCCGCGAGGTCCTCAACATGCGTGAAGCCTCCTTGCTTTTGACCAGCATGTCGTCCACGTACACCTCCATGTTCCGGCCGATTTGCTCCTTGAACACTTGTTGACCAGCCTCTGGTAGGTGGCACCTGCATTTTTAAGACCAAAAGGCATAACGCGGTAACAGTAAGTACCTCGGTCGGTTATGAAGGCGGTCTTTTCTTCATCTTCAGGGGCCATTCGGATCTGATTGTAGCCGAATAGGCGTCCATGAATGACAGCATCTGGTGGCCTGAGGTGGCGTCCACGAGCTGGTCGATCCGAGGGAGGGGGAAGCTGTCCTTCGGGCAGGCCTTGTTGAGGTCGGTGAAGTCGATGCAGATTCTTCCATACCACGACATTTGACAGCCAGCTCGGGTAATTTACCTCTCGGACAAAATTGGCCTTGATGAGTTTGTCGACCTCTTCTTCAATGGCCTTTTGCGCTCTGGGGCGAAGCTTCTCTTCTTCTGCTTAACGGCCTGTGCATCTCGTCCAC
Organism: Calamus simplicifolius; assembly: GCA_900491605.1. Taxonomy (NCBI): domain Eukaryota; kingdom Viridiplantae; phylum Streptophyta; class Magnoliopsida; order Arecales; family Arecaceae; genus Calamus; species Calamus simplicifolius. Next base: position 610,055 of record UESW01003873.1, on the reverse strand, counting down.
GTTGAGACGATGGACGAGAACCTCGGGGCTGATCCCCGGCATGTCGGAGGCGGACCAGGCGAAGATGTCAGCGTTACTTCGGAGGAACTGATCAATCTGTGCGAGGCTCTCCTTTGAGCAGCGACCCGATTTTATGGTTCGGTCGGGTCGAGCTTCGTCCAGCGGTACCTCCTCCAATTCCTCTGCCGGTTCTCCCCTTTGTTCGGCGAAGTCCTCGCGAGCATCTAGCCCATCAACCTCGGGCATTCTAGACTGAAGGCTCGTAACAAAGCACTGCCGAGCCATGGCTTGACTTCCCCGAACAACTCCAACTCCTCGCTCGGTGGGGAACTTCATGGATAGATGCGGGATGGAGACAACTGCCTTGAGGGACATCAGACCGGGCCTGCCGAATATTGCGTTGTATGGGGATCTGAGGTCGGTCACTAGGAAGTCTGTCTGTACAATGGTCACAAGGGGCCAGGTTCCCGCGCGGACCGTCAGGGTGACGACCCCTTCCGGGACGATGACGTCGCCTGTGAATCCCATCAAGGTGGAATCCACGGCTCGAAGGTTTTCCATGAGTAATTTCATCCTGGCAAACACACCGAGGTACAAAACATTTACCGAACTTCCACTATCAACTAGGATTCGGCTTACATCATAGTTGTTCAAATTAAGGGATACAACTAGTGCGTCATCATGGGGGAGCTGTATCCCAAGAAGATCATCATCGGAGAAGGAGAGCTCGCCCGTCCGTGCCTTCTTTGGCACCGATCCATCACCGTCCCCTGGGGCTCGATCCGCCGGCCTCTTCGATCATGTTGATGCGGCCAATCACGGGCGGATTTGGTGGAGGAGGAGGTTGTTGGAGCTCGGGCTGGCGGTCACCTCCTTGTTGTTGTGGCTCGGGCGCCTCCTGAACTGATCCAGTCGTCCCCGCTGAATCAGCCTCTCAATCTCATTCTTCAGCTGCCAGCATTCTTCAGTGTCATGACCGTGCTCCCTATGGTAGCGGCAGTACTTGGCGGGATCTCTTCGGGTCGGGTTCCCTCGGAGAGGCACTGGCCGGGGAAGCTGGCGCTCTATCTCCATGAGGATTTGTGCCCGGGGCACAGTCAGCGGAGTGTAGCGATCGAATCGCCTGGGAGGACTCCGGGAGCGATTCCTTGGCGGCAGCGGAGGGACTCTTTGGCGGCGAGGCGGACTTGGCCGACGGGCGGGACGGTGCCTGTCGGGGACTTTGGGCTCCTTCTTCTTTGCCTGCTCAGCGCGGGCAACTCTCCGCGATTCCTCGACCCTAGCGTACTTGTCCGCAGGGCCATCATATCAGAGAGGCTGGGGGGGTAGCTGACCTCCATAGCCAGGTAGAAGTCGCTTTCCTTCGAAACTCCCCCCGCCAGGGCGACATGGCCACCTCATGATTAAGGTGGTCCACCTCCAACATGGCCTTATTGAAACGGCCAAGGTAATTCCTCAAGGACTCCCCCTCTCTCTGCTTGACTTCGGAGAGGGAGTCAGATCTCCGTCGGTGGCGGCGGCTGCTGACGAACTGGCCAATAAAAAGGTGGCTCAGCTCGTCGAATGAATCAATGGAACCTGGCTTCAAGGCATTGAACCAGGTTCGGGCGGATCCTCTGAGGGTGGAGGGAAGGCGCGGCAGAGGACCGCATCAGATGCTCCATGGAACATCATTATTGACCGGAAGCTGCTGAGATGGTCATCCGGGTCAGAAGAGCCGTGATAGGGTTCGACGGCTGGTAGCTTGACATGGGAGGGAATCACTTCCTCCATGATCCCCTTAGAGAAAGGGATGCCCTGCTCCGCCTTGGGCTGGGGCGGATGGGCCTGCTTGGCGGCGTCCAGCTCCTGACGCATCTCCTGGATCTGACGACGGATCTCCTCTTCGCCGGTCAGAGGAGGAGCTGGGCGAGAATCGCAAGGATGGTGTTGAATCATGGTGAGATGTCACCGGGGAGAGGGATCGGGCTCGCCGAGATCTGGGAGGATCTCTATCATAACCGCCTCGTGGGACTGGTTTGTCCCCCTGGGCGATGTGGGGGATCCGCGGATTCATGCGGATCAGAGGAGGAGGTCGCCGGTGAAGAAGAAATCGCCGCCTCCTTCTGAAGGTGCGAAGCAGGAGGAGGTGCAAGGCGCTCCTGAACCAGGTGGGTAAGAGCCTGGACTTGTTGGACCAGCGTAGCAAACTGGTCCTGGGTCACCGGGATGGCAGGCGGTGACGGGGTTTCGACTGGTGGGGTTGCGGCGCTACACCGCCAGTCGGATCAGGCCTCTGGGAAGCGACCTGATCTTGGGCTTCAGAGGTTGCTCTTCTCCGGTTGGCCATTAGAGAGGTTCTTCTCCGGATTTAGATCCTTGTCTCCTTTTTCAAGTTTTAATGGGACTTGAGGCCCTTCCTCTAGCGCCAATCTGTTGCCGCGGGATCCGTCCTCCGACTCGGGCGCGGTCGATCTCCAGGGGGGGGGCGGACCTGCACAAAAAGTCCTCACGCGAGAGGCGTTGGGGGTGGCCCTCCGCGGAAGACCCTCCGACGCTCAAGTCAGTGGAGAAGAATCGGCGATCAACCAGACAATGGGGAGGTGGATCTCTCCGGGAGACCTCTCCGGGGGCGGCCAATCGGAGCTCTAGAGGGCAAGAGCACCGACGAGCTGCCGGAGAGAGGGTGAGAGTGAGTTGTAAGTGCGTACCTGAGGGAATCTGGGAGTGTTTTATAGACTGTCACCTGGATCTTGAGCGTCTTCTGGAAGGTTCAGAGGTTGTTAGGATACGGAGGTGGACAGAATCAGGCCGTTGTGGGGCCGTTAGAATCCACCCTTGTTTGTTAGGGGATCGACGGCTGGGAGAGCTCCTTGATGTCTTGAGATCTGGTGAGTAGACCTGGGGCGGTTATGATAGGTTTAGGCCACGTCTCGACATGATTCCTTGTCTAGGATGTCTTCTGGTAAGCCTGGGCTCTCCCGCGTCAGGTTCCGCGGAGGTAGGTGTTGTGGATCGCTCCGGGTTTATAGGAGCCGAGCGGAAGCCCGGAAGGGCCGAGCTAGGGAAGCCCGGAAGGGCCGAGCTATGGAAAGGGCCGGGCTATGGAAGCCCGGAAGGGCCGAGCTAGGGAAGCCCGGAAGCCGAGCTACGGAAGCCCGGAAGGGCCGAGCTGGGGAAGCCCGGAAGGAGGCCGGAAAGGAGCCGAGCTATGGAAGCCCGGAAAGGCCGTGCTAGGGAAGCCCGGAAGGGCCGAGCCATGGAGGCGGAAGCCCTACGGAAGCCCAGAAGGAGCCAAGCTAGGGAAGCCCGGAAGGGCCGAGCTATGGAGGCCGGAAGGGCCGGGCTATGGAAGCCCGGAAGGGCCGAGCTAGGGAAGCCCAGAAGAGCCGAGCTACGGAAGCCCGGAAGGGCTGAGCTGGGGAAGCCCGGAAGGGCCGAGCCATGGAGGCCGGAAAGGAGCCGAGCTACGGAAGCCCGGAAGGAGCCGAGCTACGGAAGCCCGGAAAGGCCGAGCTAGGGAAGCCCGGAAGGGCCGAGCCATGGAGGCTCGGAAAGGAGCCGAGCTACGGAAGCCCGGAAGGAGCCGAGCTACGGAAGAGGTCGGCCTTAGCCGCTTCGCACGGATATTAATGCAATGTTGATTTTACCCCCCAACACTGGTCTTAACAATCCATCATCTAAAGATGGGCTATGATGTAATATGAGCTAGCTAGCAAGCTGCTTAAATGGCAATACATGGTGGACGATCAAAACATGTCACATAATAGCCAACCTAAAAGTAACATGTGTTCTTACAAAGAAGTTCCATAGCAATAAAAGTTTGTACTAATGGCTTTCTTTAAGACTTAAGGTCATTCAACCATTCACCATTAGAACTCAACTCAATTCAACTCAACTCATCTAAGCCTTTTTCCAACTATATGGAGAGCCATTCACCGTTAATTAGACTAAATTTGAAGGAATTTATAAAGCAATGCTATACTTTTAGGTATGAACAACAAGAATAACTATACAAAAGAATCCCTTGAATTCCATCGAAAGGAGCACTAGACCTTTCTGTTTTTTCTAAACTAACTTAAGCATTAGAAAGGTTCCCTTAAGGTAGTGTTTGATAGAAAAAATATTATCTATGGATAAGTGTATGGGATAGAGTTTGTCCCCTGGCTATCCCTAGGGATATCCCTTGGCTATCCCATTGATCATATCAAATGCAAAAAGGTAAATCCATAGGATAACTTTTTTTTACTCTTATTTGGAGGGATAACCAGCTATTCCTGCATTTTCTAGGGAATAAATTGAGCGGATATCCCATGGTTAATCATGGTTCACCATGGATTATCCCTTTGGTTAACTTTATTCCCAGCTATCCCTTATAGTTATGGCTTTTGGGAATAAGAGGGAATATCCAGAGGATATCCCCTCTTATCCCCTATTTCAAACACTATCCAGAGGATATCCCCTCTTATCTCCTATTTCAAATACTATCTAAAGAAAATCTTTAGATCTCATTGCTCTCTGGATATCCCCTCTTATCCCTTATTTCAAACACTATCTAAAGAAAATCTTTAGATCTCGTTGCTCTCTCCTTTTCTCTTTCTTGCAGTTCCCTCGTAAGTTGTTTGTGTTAGGAATTTTGGGTGTTTTATATGAATCAAATTCATATAATCATGCAGTAGAAGATAAAATAATGCTCGAATTTAATTCCTAAAGCCCAAGATCCTCAAGAAACTAATTAAGTTAACAAAATTTTATCTAAAATTAATTCTAAATTATACATGTGTTCTTTATTGAGGATGAAGATTGATGAAGCCATTTATTCCTAAAGCCCAAGATCCTCAGGTAACAAAATTATAACTAAAATTAATTCTAAATTATACATGTATTCTTTATTGAGTGATAAACGCACAAATAATTATCACTAAACCTATTAATTAATAGGTCAACGTACCTATTATTATTTAATATTTAAATATTTTATATAACATTTTAGGTAAAAACTCATCAACTTAAAGAGCTCGATTTTAGGAATCCAACGACACAAACGACACTCAAATCAGACTTAAAATAAGCTCAAAATTAATTTTACAATGATTTATCTATTTCTGCAGGCATCTCAAAGCAAAGTCGGCAAACCAACTACCGAGTTCATCGTCTTTTCACACGAATTTTTTTTTTTTTTTTTTCTCCCCATTCTTCTCCTCTTCCGATTCAATCATTCCCTCCACCAATCAAGAAATAAATTGGAATGGAAATTCTCAAATTAGAAGTATGAACTTCAGATGGAAGGAATTTTGATTCCGTCCGCGATCTCTCTAGGATTTTTCCGTGTCCGCGTCGTCTCTGCATCCGAGAGTCTGATATGGAAACAAGAATTGCATCTTCTCTGTGTCTAGGCCTCTACAAATAGCAGCAAAGGATGGGGAGCAAGGGGGAGTTTTGGAGGCGGCCGTCCATGGGTACGCGAGGCGTCCGTCTGAAGGTTCTGCAGGCGTTCGTGACTCGGAGGCTTTGTTCAGAGGCTCTGTTCCCAGGTCCTAGGAGACGTTCGTGGAGGCTCTGTTCGAAGAAGCTCATAGCTTGGAGGCGTCTATGAAGGAAGAAAAGCGCCTGGTTCAGTCCGTCTTCAGCCTGGTTCAGCCCGTCTTCGGTTCGGTTCAGAAAGAGTCTATTGCCTTCTTAATGTCAGAAAATAAAACTTTTTAATTTTAATTTTAATATGCACTATTGGCTTAAGGAGCTCCTCTCTTCAACCATCCAACAGTTTGTAAAGGTAAAGTATCTTACTGTAATTTGATAATGATCAAATTATTAACATAAAATGATTTTATATTTTGCTTTCTAACTTTTTGATATCATTTACATGCACTATTATCCTATTAGTTCTTGATGTACGTAGATAGATAAATTAATTTTATCGATTCATCATTATTTTTGCTATTTTTAAAAAAAATAAAAAAAATAAATAGATTACATAAATCTGCCTGCATAGATTTTTTTACAATGGTATTAGAGCCTAGTTCTTGTAACATGATAATAGTTGCATGTTAATATGATATCTTGAGTTTTCTTCTCACTAAAGTTCTTGGATTGGGTGGATTCAAAGCTGTCCGGTCATAGGAGAAAAGTAGGGCTTAAAGACCTTCTCTTTCGATTCAATGGGATCTCCTATGACATGTAGAGGTGCCGCTTGTGTCATATCCATGAAGAAGAAAAGTGAAGAGATTGTAGATTAAAATTGTTTTAATATTTTTTTTGGATGGTATGATCATAAACTATTTTAATTTTTATAAAATTTATTTTACATGTTAAATTAAAATCGTTTCAATTTAAAAGCTTATTAAATTTATTTAAAAAATTAAATTATCTTAAATGATGAATTAAATTATTGAATTTAAAGATCTTAAGTCATTTGCATAAGCTTTAAGGGTTATGGGTTAGCTTGAGTTAGTCCTTAATTGAATTAGACCTAAGTTTAGATTAATTGGACTAGAAAGAGAACTTAAATCTAATCAAAAGTTGAGTTACATTACCTTCTCTTTAGATCTCTCTAATTAGTTAGATTGATCAATCTATAAATCTAAATGGACCTGATTTGTGGCTCAGTGGTGAGCCCAACTTTTTAGGCTAATCTAATCAAATCTGATGAACCTATCCCATGATCTCACTTACCTAGCCAATGTGGTAGATCAAAATTGATTGGATAGCTCATGTCACCTAAGGTGAATCAGTATGACTGATTTAGGTTTCCATGGATCAATTGTTCATAAACCCTTCTACAAGTTAGTGGAAGAATTCTTGATTATGGTCCATGTGTTCTCTTTCATATGTCATACGTTAAAGTGAAACCCTCTAAATTATTAGGTCCTTAAAAGATAAAGTTATGGGGATAACTAAGTCTTAGCCTCCCATCAATTGGATGGTAAAGGGTCTAATAGTTAGGTGATCATTGGCAGACCCAAAGATTGAATGTTCATCAAGCTATTGGAATTGCCAATCCTAATATGATGACTCAATGTGACTCTCTTAACGATGGTTAGGTGGGCTGGCCAAAGTCGAGCTTGACTATTCGTTGGTTAGAAGCATTAAATTGTATCATGTTAATGGTTGGACCTAATCAGGACCTTCAATAAAAGGCCCAAAGGCCGATTGAAGTGCATCTTGGGGCAAAATTAATTACTAGAAGTTACTTGAAGAATTAATTGATTGAAGAACCTACCTTTAGATGTGCATGGGTGGGCCGGCCAAAGTCGGGCTCATATATTATCTATTGGATTCTAGTACCCACTAATGGATTCAAAGTAATTCCTTGGATTGGAGATAGAGGCTGCCAGTCTGAATAAAATAGTGGAAGGGCCTTTAGACTAAAGTCCATGTCTTTAAGACAATAATTCATATATAATAATAGGTTTTTGATTTTCCTTTCAGATAATGTCTACCAACTTGTCACTATGATTGTTGCTTGACAATGAAAAACTTATGGGTCTCAAATTTGATAACTGGTATTGAAGGCTCAGGATTGTCCTGAAGCATGAACGGATCCTTTATGTGATAACAGATCCAGCACCTGAAGTCTCTGCTCCTAATGCTCGAGGTTCAATCAGGGATACTTATCAGAAGTGGCTCTCTGATTGGACCACTATCCAATGCGTAATGCTAGCAGCGATAAACGATGAGTTCAATCGCAAATTTGAGGAAGCCTAGCCAGAGAAATTCCTTCAAGTTGGAGGAATCCTTTGGCACATCATACGACGTTGAGAGGTACAAAGTCTCTTGTGCCATTGATAATGTGCGGATGCGTGATGGAGCCTTGGTCACTGATCATGTATTGTACATGATCGAGATGATTGAGTGCTTAGGCAAACTCGGTTGTCCCTTGCATGAACAACTTAGAAAAGATACGATACTGAACTCCTTGCCCCCTTCCTATCTTGACTTTCTCGATCATTATAGAATGAATAAGCTTGCAGTAAACTACAATGGTCTTCTTGGTTTACTTGGTTTACTGCAGACTTATAAGAAAGATGGCTAGCTCAATAAAGGGATGGTAAATTTAGTAGGAGGTTCTATGGGAGGTCATCGTTCCTTTAAGAAAGGAAAAAAAAAAAAAAAATAAAAAGAAGGTGCAAAATGCTGGGACCAGTTAGGCTAAAAAGGTTAAAGCTGATCAGAGTATGGCGAAGTACTTCTTTTGCAAAAAGCATGGTCATTAGAAGAGAAACTGTCCTCTTTATATTACATTCTTTGACCCGAACAGGTCCAAGAAGAGGAAGCAGCAAGGAAATGCTGAACAAGGTATTTATATGATAACGCCTTATAATTTCTCTATCTATGATACTACTAATTGGGTATTGGATACCGAAAGTCCAATTCACATATGCAATTTTTTGCAGGACCTTCAAGTTAGTAGGAGATTCTTAAACGTGAGAAATGGAAGCCAAGTTCCAGTCCTGGCATTGGGAATCATTAAACTTATTTTCGAGTCTTGAACAATCATTCTAAATGAATGTCATTATTATCCATCTTTCATTTTAAATGTCATTTCTACAGGCTAATTGGTCATGTCTGGTTATGAACTATCAATAAAGAATGACATTTGCAAAATCATTATTATTGGTTTTGTTATGATGAATGGATATATGAGTAATGGCATATATATACTATCTCGACTTGTTAGTGTAATGTATACATCTAGCAAACATCCTAGGATAAACGGTATCAATAATGCTTATCTTTGGCACTGCCAGCTAGGTCATATTAACAAGAACAGGATAAATGGTTGAAACAAGAAGATTTGATTGATGTTAATGACTTTGAATCATTACCAACATGTGAATCTTGTCTTCTGGATAAAATGACAAAGTCATCTTTTGGTGAAAAAGGTGAACGGGTCAATGAAATTCTAAGTCTGGTATATATCGATGTATATGGACCTTGAATGCCAGTGTCAGGATTGGGTATAATTATTTTATTATGTTTATAGATGATCTTTCGAGGTATGTTTATATATTCTTGATGAGACATAAGTCTGAATCATTTGAAATGTTTAAACAATATCGTAATGAAGTAGAAAAACAAACTGAAAAGTTTATCAAAACCCTTCGATCAGATCGAGGAGATGAATATCTTTCTAGTGAGTTTCTATTATATCTTGAGAAGAATGAGATTCTCTCTTAATGGATACCTCCAGGGAGACCTCAGTTAAATGGAGTGTCTAAAAGGAGGAATCGAACCATGTCATGGGATTCTCTCTTAATGATACCTCCAGGGAGACCTCAGTTAAATGGAGTGTCTAAAAAGAGGAATCGAACCATATTAGACATGGTTCGATCCATGATGGGCTTTGCTTCTTTGCCGATCTCCTTTTGGGGTATGCTCTAGAGTCAGCATGTTACCTTTTAAATAGAGTTTCAAGTAAGTCCATTAACAAAACACCATATGAGATATGGATGGGGCATAAGCTGATACTCTCACACCTTCGGGTCTGGGGCTGCTCGGTTTATGTTAAACGTTTGGAAGCAAATAAGCTTGGACCTAGGTCTGACCGATGCCTGTTTGTTGGGAATCCAAAAGAGTCTAAACGGTATTACTTTTACTTACCTGAAGAATAAAAGTTGTTCATTAGTCTTAGGGCTATCTTTTTAGAAAAGGAGTTCCTTAGTGAAGGAACTGGAGCCACTAAAGTTGAACTTAGTAAAGTTCAACAGGTAGAAAAACTAACACACTTAAGAGATGACATAGAAATGGTTTTGACTAGATCAAACTCAGAGCCCATACATTAATAATTAAGAAGATCTGGTAGGATACTACATCAACCGAATAAATACTACGATTTCTTGGTTCTGAATGACGATCCTATTGAACTCGATGAGAACAATAAGGATTCAATCACCTATATGGATGCAATGCAGAGGTCTAATTCTGAAAAATGGTTAGAAGGCATGAAATCTAAAATGGAATCCATGGAGATCAACAATGTATGGACATTGGTTGATCCACCTGAGGGGATAAAACCCATTAGGTGTAAATAGATTTTCAAAAAGAAAAGAGGTGCTGATGGGCAGGTAGAGACCTATAAAGCTCATCTGGTTGCTAAGGGGTATCGTCAATGTTATGGTATAGACTATGATGAGACATTTTCTCTTGTGGCAATGCTTAAATCCATTTGGATTATGCTTGCTTTAGCAGCACACTTTGATTATAAAATCTGGCAAGTGGATGTTCAAACAGTTTTCCTTAATGGTGAGCTGAAAGAGAGGTGTATATGATATAACCTGAAGGATTCATATCCATAGATGAGTCAAAAGTGTGCAAGCTTCATAGATCTATCTATTGACTGAAGCAGGCATCTCGAAGCTAGAACATGAATTTTGATAAATGTATTAATGTGTATGGTTTCATTAGAAACAGAGAAGAACATTGCATTTATAAATGGGTTAATGGTTATGTGGTTGTATTGCTTGTGTTGTATGTGGATGATATTCTCTTAATCGGGAATGATATTTCAGCACTACAGGGAATAAAAGTCTGATTGTCATCTCAGTTCTCTATGAAGGACTTGGGTGAAGCCTCTTACATACTTGTTATAAAGATCTATAGATATAGATCTAGGAGACTTCTGGGATTATTCCAATCTACGTACATAGACACCGTGCTAAAATGGTTCAACAAGAAGAATTCCAAGAAAAGCTATCTTCCGATAGGCTATAAAATTTCTCTTTCCAAAAGGATTGTGCAATAACTCCTGAGGAGAGAGAGCGTATGAGTATGATTCCATATGTTTCGATAGTAGGTTCTATCATGTACGCCATGATATGTATTAGACTAGATGTGGCATACTCACTAGGGGTAGTGAGCAGATACTAATCTGACCTAAGTGAAGCTCATTGGAAAGTAGTGAAGACTATCCTTCAATATGTGTGAAATACTAAAGACCAATGGCTAATTTATGAAGAACCTGACTTAAAACTTGTGGGGTGTACTGACTCCAGTTTTCAGTCAGATAGGGATAATAGCAAGAGTGTGTCAGGGTTTATCTTTACCCTAAATGAAGGAGCAATTTGCTGAAAAAGTTCTAAGCAACAGACTGTGGTGGACTCAGTTTGTGAGGCAGAATATATTGCGGCATCGGATGCAGCAAAGGAAACTATATGGTTGTGAAAGTTCTTAGGCGAACTGGGAGTGACACCTTCTTTGGATGATCCCATTTCAGTGTACTATGACAACATTGGGGCCATTGCTCAAGCCAAAGAGCCGAAGTCCCATCAATACACCAAACATATTCTGCGCCACTATCACGTGAGAAATCGTGAAGCGATGTGACATTGACCTTTAGAAGATCGATGGAAAGAAGAACTTAGCCAACCCATTCACTAAAACTATTAGAATCCAAGAGTTCAATAATTGTAAATGAAAAATGGGAATTAATTCTATTCCAATTGGCTTTAGTCCAAGTGGGAGTTGTTGGAAAATGTGTCCCAAAGCCAATCGCCTAGGCTGTAGATGGTTATGCTCATTGTAATGGTGTATGCGCTTTATAATAAATAAAGCTAATTTTTGACAGTTCATCATATTTATATTTTTTTGTAAAAACTCTTGTGTGATGGAGTCCTTAGAACTACCTTGCATTCGATATAGAGAGGATATATCGAGTAGTTCTTAAAACTGTTTGCAACCAAAGGATACATTGTTATAGAACGACAGCGTATCAATTATATGTTGATGTATATCATATAGGTTGGTTGTCCTCTTAACCAAGGAGTGTGGAGACACTGGTGTGACATATTGTGAAATGTATGATATTTCATTAATGTGATCCACCTACGGAGCTCCCTTCTGCTAAGGGTTGCTCGCGAAGGGATATGGATATAAGTATCCCTCAAACCTAAGATCACCATGGTAGCTTACAATCAATTCACTGTGCTTTGGTGCATGACTATCTAGATTTCTAATCTAGTAATGGAAGGTATCTGGGTACAGTCAAGTACTTGTAGAGCAATTGTGGATCAAGATGGGATTGATCCCTCCAAATAGTTTAGAGTAAATGTCTCACCATGTCTCAACTTAGCAAAACCTTGGCTAGGATAGTTCTTGTGAGGAGTCACTGGACTTGTAAGGTTGAGGCACATTATGGATGTGCTGATTAAGGGTTGGCAGTTAAACCCTAAGTCATCCTGAGTATTATGAGGTCAAAGGAATGAATTATATGGTAACCATATGCCAGAAGATTTAGATTATTGCTTTGTAATCTTTAACCTATTCGGACATTAGGTGTTATTGCTAAATGGCGACTTCGATTGGTGCTAGAAATGTTATGGTACTACCGGTTTAGTGTTCGAACCTACGGGGTCACACATCATAGGGGTTTTCTTCCTGATCTAAAGGCTAATCGATGATTGAGTCAAGCCAAATATGTTTTGGTTTGGAATCCAATTGGATTGGACTTAACCATGAACTCTTTCTTTCCTTTTATTGCATTCAAATTTAAATTTTGATAAAATTTAAATTTAAATTTTATTAAAATTAATCTTGAGTTTAAATTTGGAATTCTTTTTAAGTTTGAATTTAGAATTTAGATTACGGTTGGAATTCAGAATTTAAACCTAGAACTAATTTGTAACACTTAAAACTAAATAATTTTTCTCCTTAATCCTCTTCTAAAGTCCCTCCACCTTCCAAACGCAAAACCTCTCCCCAAATCCATCCACCTTCCAAACCTCTCTCACTCTCCATAAATCCTTCCATATTCCAAGCCTCTTCCTCTCATGCTAGCCTTTATATAAAGGTTATAGTAGGTGGTAGCCAAAGAAGATTTTTGAGGGTTTTCTAACTTAGAAAAAAAAGTTTTCTACCTTAGTGTGGGATTTTTGAGGATTAAGTTTTTGGGTGAGTAGAGAGTAGTTTGGGAAAGGGTTCCTCTTTATCTCTACTAGTTCTCCTTCGGCTACAAGACCGTCTTGCTATCCAAAGGGAGAAGAAGGAGATCAGCCTTCTTGGATCCTAAGGAGCTAGCACTCCAAAGAATTTGATTAGGAAAAGCCCTGGCGTGAACTATCTATAGAGGCCATATGTGTGTGTGGCTTAAGGAGCTCTCTCTTCAACCATCCAGTAGTTTGCAAAGGTAAAGTACCTTACTATAATTTGATAATGATCAAATCATTAACATAAATAGTTTTATGTTTTGCTTTCTAACTTTTTGATATAATTTACATGCACTATTATCCTGTTAGTTCCTGATGTAGGTAGATAGATAAATCGATTTGATCAATTCATCATTATTTTTGCTCTTTTTTTTTAAAAAAAAAATAGATTGCATAAATTTGTTTGCATAGGTTTTCTTACATTATTAGCATCCTGACTAACCTTTTTAGTCTAATCAATTCGTTGTTTCCCTCATAATGACCAGGTTAATGATCAAAGGGGTCCTATTTAGCTTGCCTTAGACACCAAGCAAGTAGGCTAGGTAAGCAAAAGCAGTTAAAAACTTTTGATTCACACTTTCCTTAGACACTAATATAGTTAAGCCCAATTACAAAAGACTAACCATGGGATCATAGGGTCAAATAATGATATGGTTATGTCTAATTTTTCTAAACCTTATCATCTATTACACATTATGATAAGATAAGATAGTAATCGTTAGAGATTTATGATAAGTATCAAATATTTTATAAGAATTTATTTTATTATTTATTTTATCATTATCTTTATGATAAGTAGGTTTTCATCATATGAAAATCCTAATTGGTCTCTATCATAACATTCCTAACTACTAATGATCATGATAACATCTCAAAATTTAAACTTTAAATTTTTAATATTGATTATCATGTTATTATGATATAATTATTTTAGATTTTAATCATGTTATTTATCATATCAAAATTAAATTTAAACATAATATCTAGAATTTCAGCATTTATGATTATGTTACACATAAATCATAATTTCTATATTTAACATGATTAAATTTAAATAATTCATGTTTATTATCAGATAATAAACTTTTTAGACTTTTAATCTTTATCATCATATGGCAAGATTCATATTTTACATAACATGTAAAATTTTAGATCTATGCATATAAAATTAGAACTTAGGTAATCTATCTAATTAACTGAATTTGTAGCCTGAGATTGCTCTGATACCACTTATTAAAAATTTTATATATTTTATATGAATCAAATTCATATAATCATACATCGAAAGATAAAATAATGCATTGATTTAATTATCAAAGCCTAAGATCCTTAGGAAACTAATGTAGTTAACAAAATTATATCTAAAATTAATTCTAAATCATACCTATGTTCTTTATTGAGGATGAAGATTGATGAAGTCAATAAATAATTTATCATTAGCCATCTATGATTTTGGCTTCCAATGGTAATCCACACAGAGATCTTTGGATGATGTCCTCTTAGGATTGGATGATGACCTTTCCAATAAGGATGCTAGTGCCTCTTTTCTTTTTTAATTGATTTTCTAAATCAAGAGAGAGAATAACTCAATGATCAAGATCTAATCTTGATCTATTAGGAGAGAGATTTACACTACAATAATTTTTTAATTAGACTATGTCTAACAAACGTAGTCTTTTATATTTAGATTATGTTTTCTAAACCGTAGTCTAGGTGAGTGTAGTTAAAAGTCCCTCTTTTAGACTACGTTTTTATCAAAAATATAGTCTATAACTATACAAAAAACTATTTTTTATTGGAAAACATAGTCTATTATGTACATTTAGACTACATTTTTATCAAAAAATGTAGTCTATAACTATACATTTAGACTACTTTTTATATTCAAAACATAGTATAATATCCAATCCTGTCATACAAACATATACTTTCAATTTCAAGAAAATTCTAAAAATATTGAATTAAAATATCCAATACTATCATATAAATATCCAATACTGTCATACAAATATATACATTTAATTTTAAAAAATCTTAAATATATTAAATTAAAATATCCAATACTATCATACAAACATCCATAACATTTTTAGATAATCCAAACTTTAATAAGCAAACATCCATTTCAAATGAAACCTTGCAAGTACTTGACCATTCTCCATGCATAATATCGATCTCTTCTTGTTTATATGTTTTATTCTTGCCAAACTGCATATACACATAAGTTACTCAAAAAAAAAGCACTAAATAACACATGACATAAAAATCTAAAATCATAAAAAGTACTACTTATATGAATCATGTACACAATAATAAACTATCTTTTTATCGGTTGAAATGATATAATTCTCAATGATCTCTTTCATATACATGTTGACATAATAGCCACATTCAACACCTGATGGTTTCTTAGTACACTTGAAAAATAAATTAAAAAGTTTTTATAAGATTTAAATAAATAAGATCTAATTTTATGAATTATTAAAAAGAATGTGCAACTCAATATACCTGAACTGACTCCAAGTAAGTATTTTTCTTGCAACTCAGTCAGCTTTAGCGTTGTATATTGCATGATATAACAAAGTATAATAATAGTGTGAGACTCAAATGATATAACCCAAGTAAATTACTATTTTGTAAGTAATTTTTTTTAATTTAAGGTGGGGATTGACAGATGCTGTAAGTTGCCTCAAGCTCTTTTATCAGAAGTGTAGCATCTAACATTTTGTTGAAACAAGAATGGATAAAGTCAAACCAATACATATTGGTCATCTTACAACTAAGCATTATCTACTAAGAAGTCCTAAAAAGATCTTTAATCAATCCCTTTATTACAATGTGTAATACTTCCCTTTATAGTGATCTGAATCAGATTAAGTTATAAAATAATACAAATCATTGACTCTGACATAACAAATTCTACCATCTTAGATATATGCAAACCTAAATTTAAACAAATAAGAAACCACCAGTAAGAATCATTTCATATAAAGGAAGCTATCAACTTATGTAGGAAATCTCGCTGGATAAGCCATAAGACCTTAGCAGGTTCAAATGCAACATCCTGTCCCTGTACAAAGAACAAATTGTTTCAAACATATACACTACAACAAATTTATAGGGAGATGATGCTAAAAAAAGTATTTTTTAATGCTAAAAAGCATCGAAGGAAAGCATTGGGAAACGGGGGGTGGAGAGGTATTTTCCCGATGCTTTGGGAAAGCATTGGGAGGAAAAAAATTTCCTGAAGCTGAAAAAAGCATTAGGAAGTTGAATTTTTTGTAATTTTTTTTTTTGTGTGGCTTTCTTTCCCTCTCTAAGCTAATTTTTTTTCAAAATTTTTATTTTTCATGGAGGTATTTTCCTCCCTCGCGCCTCCTTGTCGTCGGCAACCATGGTGGCGGGTCGCAGTGACTCCCCTCCCCTCTAGCGAGCACTCCAGCAATGACCAACCCATGGGTCTCGCAAAATCCCACGGCATTCTCAACTAACCCAGAAAACATGAGAAAAATTTTACCTCCATCCTGCTGGAGTCGCCGGCGATGAGATGAACTTCTCTGGAGGCTCGGCCACAAAATCATGTCCCCCAGCAAAAAAGCCCACGTTCCCTGATACTGGCCTTCAGCTCCTCTTGTTGGCGGCTAGCACCGCTCACATGGGACTGGAGAGGATGGATGCCTCATCCCCTTCCATTGAAAACTCCCCTGCCCTCTTCTCCTCCCCTGAGTAGCCCTTCTCATCCTCTTTTCTCTTTGTTTGTATCCCTTGGCCCCTCTTTCTTGCTTCGGAGACCATCGAGGGTGTGCTTAATAACCTTTCTTCGTCTCTCTAGCTCGGTGAGGGTCTTTGGTGGAAGGGGGCTGCCCCTGCTTTGGGGCTCAAAGCAAAGCTTTTGATCATTAAAGTACACCACACTCCAGATTCTTGCACATTTTCTAACAAACAACATTCATGGAAATGAACTGAAAACAAAATAACAAAGAAAAACTTTCATATCCATGGAAATTGATGGAAGAATTAGCCGCTCATCCATCAACTGAGCAATAACACAAATAAAAACAAATAAAAAGTGAAAAATAGAAACATAACAACCTTGATCACCAAATCCCACCTAGCATGTCACTCCATCTGTGATGAATCAATGAAAGACGAGGTAAAGACCGAGCAAGTCAGCGTATCCATGAGCCACATAAACTAGCCCTAAAAGCTATAAAGGAAAAGAAAAGATGAGAGGAACAACGAAAGATGAGAGATGAAGCGTTAAAGGCATGGAGTTGCTTCCAGTCTCTCTCTCTCTCTCTAGCCGTGCTAGATCTGTGGAGTAGGGTCAAGCTCATTTCCAGCGCTTCTCCCCCCTCTCTCTCTCTCTCTCCAAGAGTTGCTGAATTTTGCCACCGACCTCCTCTTCTCTCTCCCACTTGCAGTCGAGTCACCGCAGTTGCTGTTTCTCTCTCCCACTTACAGTCAAGTCACAAAGGAGAAAGAAAAGAAGAAGAAGAGATAAGAAAAAGGGGCGGTACAGCGGAAAAAAATGATGCGATGCTTTTTAGAGCATCGCATCCGTATTTTAAAGCGTCGGCATCCGAAAAAATATGATGCTTTGGAAAAAATGTGTTTCTTTTTGTCGACGCTTCAAAAAAGCGTCAGCAGCCTGTGAAAATTCTCGATGCTTCCTAGTGTCAGAGAAAAAGAGTTGCTACACCTGAATTTTGTTGTAGTGATAATTGTTTATACATAATATATTCTTAACACACTATGTAAGAGAGTTTGGTAGATTACCTTAACTCTATCAGCATTAGAAGGCAGAACTCAGGAAACTGGTTAGAATAAGAAAATGAAACAAAAAGTTGTAACTAAACTCTTTTGGAAAAGAACTCACAAACAAACCTTCCATAGAATTCTTCTACAATTTCAATAGCAAAAAGTTGTCGTCTTTTGTTTCTCTCTATTGTGTAATACCTAAAAATAATTCTTTTATTATAACTAAAAAGTTTAAAGTACTTATATTATCTGTTACTAATTAACTTTCACTCGAGTTTTTAGAATAGTATAATTTCAGCCCGCTAATAGATTAATTGATCAATAGATGGGTTAAGGCGTTACAAAATCAGAGTTATCAGATGCGAAAGTTATATTTATAAATGCGAAAGTTATAAATAATTATTAAAGCTGATCCAAGTATATGGAAGTTACAAATAGTTATCAGAGTCGACCAAATGTGACCTAAGTGTTCAAAAATTATAAATAATTATTAGAGCTAACCCAAAGTACGAAAATTACAAATAATTTTCAGAGTTGACCCAAATGTATGGACCCAAATATGAAAAAGTTGATGAGTAAAAGGAAAAGGGATACCAATGGGATGGTCTTGCAGGAAGGTAGGAAGTTGGTGAGGGGATTTGTGGTATTACAAATGATTATTAGAGCTATTCCAAATGTGCAGAAGTTACAAATGATTATTAGAGTCGATTGAAGTGTATGGACCCAAATGTGTGAAAGTTAGTGAGTAGAAGAAAAAGGGCTACTCATGAGATTGTCTAGTAGGAAAACCAAGCTTGGGGCAGAAAGTTGGTGAATAGAGGAAAGGAAAGGAATAGGACTATTTATAAGATGATGATAGAGTCCCACACAACTGTCCCAAAAGGAAGGGTTGGAGCCTTTCGAACTTAAATATATGAATGTTGGTAAGCCAAAGAATAGAGTCTCGCAATTCAAGTATGCGAACTTATTCAAATATGTGAAAGTTGGATTCAATGTATGAAAGTTGGTAAGTAGAAAAATAGAATCTATAGGAAAGGAGTAGATTTAAAAAAAATAATTTATAACTTAATTTCATCTACAACTAATTAATTTTTATTTAAATTTTTAAGTTAAGTTTGATTTAGTAGATTCATATTTTAAGGGATATGACAGAGTTTTACGCTGGCTGTCAGCTATCTAACGCAATCCTTCTTCTTTATTCAGACTTGACCGGCCTTAGCAGAGTTAAAATAAAGATAAAATGATAGAAGTAGCCTCAATTAAAAATAAAATGAGAAAAAATTGATTATGGTGTTTTGGATATAAACAACGAAGATTTAGATGCTCCAGTTAGAAAGAGTGATCTTTTAACAATCCATAATAAGGATAAGGATAAAGATAGGCCTAAACTAATATGAATAGAAATAATTAAAAAAATATATAACTATTTGTAATATGAATAAAGCATAATGGAGAAAGTAGATTCATGTAATGGATTCCATGTAGTTAAGGAAAGGCTTAGATGAGTTGAATTGTATTGAGTTAAATTTTTAAGTTAAAATAAATTTAATTTTGACCTGCTAATCTGATCTTGCTTTCATCCTACTTTGCACGGCCCTTACTTGCGGACTTTCACGAAAAACCTCGGTTGGCCCCACCGTTTGCGTCACCTTGAGAACCAAAAAGTCGCGTCACGGCGGCTAGCTTCGTCTGCTTTCAAGATTGGTTTGACCAGCTAATCAGGCATCCCCGGAAAATCCCTTCTTCTCTATCAGTCATCCTAACATCTCTCGTCCTGATCTCATCCTTTTTTACCTTTCTTTTCCTAAAAGTAAAGAAATTTATGACGAGGAGAGAGAGAAAGAGAGACAGGCATCGATATGATGGTATACCTCAGAGTGATGTAAATTGAATTAGCTAAGACTTAGATTTGTCATCCCTGGCGTCTGTTACTGGTATCTCAACTTGTGGCTGGGTCTTTAATTTGTTTCCAAATTCCCGATGACTGGCCAGGCATGTGCTATTCATCTTGTAATCAAAGCTTTTCAACCACAGCTACCGTTGGTGATGCTCACGTAGCTGGTACAGGATTAATGGTGGTGCGAAGCAACATATTTAACGTACGTTTTTTAATAGATTTTGGGCCTCGTATAAATTTTCTGCATGGAGTCAAATATGGCGTGAGGAATTCTGAATGGTAGTTCCCGGAATCCACACGGATGGAGGATATGTCGCGCGTTCCATGCATAAAGGCTTTTCTTTGGAAGTCATCGTCTCATCGTGCCGTTTGCCTCGGTTCAAGGGCAAGGAGGTTGGGTGACAGCAACACAACACTACTCTCAGAACGCTATGATGAAGATTTTTCTTTGAGAAGTCCTCGTCCCGTTTGCCTCGCTTCCAGGGCAAGGAGGTTGGCTGACAGGAGCACATCACTGTCTCCGAACGCTACAA
>UESW01003873.1:551294-580538 GCA_900491605.1 Calamus simplicifolius | reverse complement strand
TTTATCTTGTGATTTTGATTAATAGAATCATATCATAAACTGAAAAATTAAACCAAAATCATTAGTAACTTCAAATGTTATACTCAAATAGTTTTGTTAATCATCAAAATCAATAATTGGGTCAACAATCTCCCCCTTTTTGATGATGACAAAAACTTTGAGTATATGCATTAAAATTCATTTGAATTAAGATTATAGACATTGTTAAAGCTTTAGAACTTCCTAACAGAGAATTTGATGCCAATTTCAAAATGAACTTTAAAAAATACATGACATCAATCAAGATGATTTAACTTTTATATGGAAAAATTAAGCTCCCCCTGCATTGAATAACTCCCCCTATGTAGATAAACTGAAATCAATTGAATCATTTTAGAATTCAAAAATTTTTCTTCCCATCTCAAAATTTTTCTCCCCCTTTTGAGATATGCAAAAAATCTTATATTCTTTCATTTTCTTTCTTTCTTTTCTCTTATATGCATATACAATTTCTCTCCCCCTTTTTTGTTATCAGCAATAAGGTGAATTTTAAAACAATAAAAAAGGTTATCAGGGGTTGTTGGTTCATTAATCATAGAGATAGTAAACTCATTCATTGAAATTCAATCAATCAATCATAGACAAATTTGCAATAAAAGTGTAATTGTATTCCAAAGCAAGATTTATTACATGTGTTTCAGTAAAGTGACATATTCAAGTAGAATTCCTAGATACATGCTATCAAAGCAAGAAGCAAGAAATCCTAAGATACAACCTAAGATAGGGTATCAAATATGCTTATACACAAATTTTCTTTAAATGTCCATCATTTCCATAATATCATCTTTTTAAGTTTTCTTAAAACTTTCAAGACAAGCTTCAATTTGAGAAACGACGAGGTCGATATCTTTCTTTAGTTGACTAGTAGCATAAGATAAGTTCCAGAACCGTCTACAATGCCTTCCATCCTTTCAAAAATCTTATGAAGATAGCGCTAAAGGATTCTACTGAGTGCTAATGGAAAAGAAATCATGTCAAGCCTTGAATTGATCTCTTCCTTCAACTGATGAACTCCTCTCTCAACTGACACATCTCATTTGACATTTGACTATCATACTCAGCCAGTAAAGCTCTGAGCTGACCTATTTGCTCCTCAGAAAATCTTCCAGATGCCAAGCCTGACTGATGTGAAGGGTGAGTGCTGGTCCAGCCACTGAGGGTCTAGCAGTAGATGGTCCAGCAGATGGTCCAGGAATAGATGGTTCAGGAATATCCTCTCTTCTGACCTCCTCAACTCTAACCTCTTCAGCTCTGGTTTCTTGTCCTATTTTTATCCAATTTCCATTCTCTTTTCTGAAGCCCATCCGGTGAATTGTAGAGATACTATAGTAATCAGTATGCCTTAATTTTCTTAGTGGCTCATTATCCATTATTAACACACCTTGGCTTCTAAAGACTAAGGTCAGTATCATACCATACGGTAGTGTTGATCTTTACTTAGTTGCTGCTTCTGCCATATAACCAACATCATACCGGCAAGATTAACAGGTCTTCCAGTGAGAATACAGTCCATCAACAAGATGTCTCGCTCCAAGACATACTCAAACCTTTCAATTTTAGGAAATAAAATTCTTCCATAGATATTGTGAAGTAACCTGAGTTCCAAATTAAGTTGATTAGCCAATATTTCTTCAAACTCAGAAACTTCTCGCCCTAACATCCTAGATAGGGAACCTCCTCTGTCTTCATGTTGAATTCAACTAGACCAATGGTAGGCATCTCCAATAGATTTCCAAGAGACTCGGCTGTGATAATCACTTTAGTTCCTCTTACAACACTCACTAAGCCTCCCTCTCCTCTACATAAATCATTATAAAATTCTCTCACAAGGGCAGGGTATGTAGGGACATCCAAAGAACAAACTTTTTCCCAACCCATTTCCTTCAACAAACGTCCAAAGAACAGACTAGGGTCGAGCTTTTGTGCTGAGAGCCGGTGGTACACCGCTCTGCCAGTGGTACACTGGGCTTCATGCCTGGCTGGCCCAGGGCTTTAGTGCCGACCGGGGTTGAGCTTTTGTTGCTGAGAGCCGGTGGTACACCGCTCTGCCAGTGGTATACTGGGCTTCATGCCTAGCTGGCCCAGGGCTTTGGTGCCGACCGGGGTCGGGCTTTTGTTGCTGAGAGCTGATGGTACACTGCTCTGCCAGTGGTATACTGGGCTTCATGCGTGGCTGGCCCAGGGCTTTGGTGCCGACCGGGGTCGGGTTTTTGTTGCTGAGAGCCGATGGTACACCGCTCTACCAGTGGTACACTGGGCTTCATGCCTGGCTGGCCCAGGGCTTTGGTGCCGACCGGGGTTGGGCTTTTGTTGCTGAGAGCCGGTGGTACACCGCTCTGCCAGTGGTACACTGAGCTTCATGCCTGGCTGGCCCAGGGCTTTGGTGCCGATCAGGGTCGGGCTTTTGTTGCTGAGAGCCGATGGTACACCGCTCTGCCAGTGGAGTGGTATACTGGGCTTCATGCCTGGCTGGCCCAGGGCTTTGGTGCCGACCGGGGTCGGGCTTTTGTTGCTGAGAGCCGGTGGTACACCGCTCTGCCAGTGGTACACTAGGCTTCATGCCTAGCTGGCCCAGGGCTTTGGTGTCGACCGGGGTCGGGCTTTTGTTGCTGAGAGCCGGTGGTACACCGCTCTGCCAGTGGTACACTGGGCTTCATGCCTGGCTGGCCCAGGACTTTGGTGCCGACTAGGGTCAGGCTTTTGTTGCTGAGAGCCGGTGGTACATCGCTCTGCCAGTGGTACACTGGGCTTCATGCCTGGCTGGCCCAGGGCTTTGGTGCCGACCGGGGTCGGGCTTTTGTTGCTGAGAGCCGGTGGTACACCGCTCTGCCAGTGGTACACTGGGCTTCATGCCTGGCTGGCCTAGGGCTTTGGTGCCGACTGGGTCGGGCTTTTGTTGCTGAGAGCCGGTGGTACATCGCTCTGCCAGTGGTACACTAGGCTTCATGCTTGGCTGGCCCAGGGCTTTAGTGCCGACCGGGGTTGGGCTTTTGTTGCTGAGAGCCGGTGGTACACCGCTCTGCCAGTGGTATACTAGGCTTCATGCCTGGCTGGCCCAGGGCTTTGGTGCCGACCGGGGTCGGGCTTTTGTTGCTGAGAGCCGGTGGTACACCGCTCTGCCAGTGGTACACTGGGCTTCATGCCTGGCTGGCCCAGGGCTTTGGTGCCGACCGGGGTCGGGCTTTTGTTGCTGAGAGCCGATGGTACACCGCTCTACCAGTGGTACACTGGGCTTCATGCCTGGCTGGCCCAGGGCTTTGGTGCCGACCGGGTCGGGCTTTTGTTGCTGAGAGACGGTGGTACACCGCTCTGCCAGTGGTACACTGGGCTTCATGCCTGGCTGGTGCAGGGCTTCATGTGCCGACGGGTATCGGGCTTTTGTTGCTGAGAGCCGGTGGTACACCGCTCTGCCAGTGGTACACTAGGCTTCATGCCTGGCTGGTCTAGGGCTTTGGTGCCGACTGGGGTCGGGCTTTTGTTGCTGAGAGCCGGTGGTACACCGCTCTGCCAGTGGTACACTGGGCTTCATACCTGGCTGGTGCAGGGCTTCATGTGCCGACGGGTGTCGGGCTTTTGTTGCTGAGAGCCGGTGGTACACCGCTCTGCCAGTGGTACACTGGGCTTCATGCCTGGCTGGCCCAGGGCTTTGGTGCTGACCAGGGTTGGGCTTTTGTTCCTGAGAGCCGGTGGTACACCGCTCTGCCAGTGGTATACTGGGCTTCATGCCTGGCTGGCCCAGGGCTTTGGTGCCGACCGGGATCGGGCTTTTGTTGCTGAGAGCCGGTGGTACACCGCTCTGCCAGTGGTATACTAGGCTTCATGCCTGGCTGGCCCAGGGCTTTGGTGTCGACCAGGGTCGGGCTTTTGTTGCTGAGAGCCGGTGGTACACCGCTCTGCCAGTGGTACACTGGGCTTCATGCCTGGCTGGCCCAGGGCTTTGGTGCCGACTGGGGTCGAGCTTTTGTTGCTGAGAGCCGGTGGTACACCACTCTGCCAGTGGTACACTGGGCTTCATGCCTAGCTGGCCCAGGACTTTGGTGCCGACTGGGGTCGGGCTTTTGTTGCTGAGAGCCGGTGGTACACCGCTCTACCAGTGGTACACTGGGCTTCATGCCTGGCTGGCCCAGGGCTTTGGTACCGACTGGGTCAGGCTTTTGTTGCTGAGAGCCGGTGGTACATCGCTTTGCCAGTGGTACACTGGGCTTCATGCCTGGCTGGCCCAGGGCTTTAGTGCCGATCGGGGTCGGGCTTTTGTTGCTGAGAGTCAGTGGTACACCGCTCTGCCAGTGGTATATTGGGCTTCATGTCTGGCTGGCCCAGGGCTTTGGTGTCGACCGGGGTCGGGCTTTTGTTGCTGAGAGCCAGTGGTACATCGCTCTGCCAGTGGTACACTGGGCTTCATGCCGGATGGCCCAGGGCTTTGGTGCCGACCGGGGTCGGGCTTTTGTTGCTGAGAGCCGGTGGTACACCGCTCTGCCAGTGGTACACTGGGCTTCATGCCTGGCTGGCCCAGGGCTTTGGTGCTGACTGGGGTCGGGCTTTTGTTGCTGAGAGCCGGTGGTACACCGCTCTGCCAGTGGTACACTAGGCTTCATGCCTGGCTGGCCTAGGGCTTTGGTGCTGACCGGGGTTGGGGTTTTGAAACGCCAACACGAGGTTGGTCTTGAAGGCTGATACAAGGTTGGTCTTCCCTGCATGACATTTTGAAGTGTCAATGAAAGAAAATTGTCTTAGGTGCATCGTACTTAGCTCTTGTAGCACCCCTGTTTTCCCTATGTGGATTTGAGCATTTTCGCCCGCTGGTGGTCTGCCCCCCAGGGAACCAAGTTGGGATAGAGCCTGCAGTCGGTTGATGACCAGCTCCTTTCCGAAATGAAGCTGGGGACCCATCTTGGAGTGCAGTGAAGAGAGAGATGGGATCCAGAGCCAGGGACGCTGGAGCGGAGCCACGGACAAGAGTCGGAGTCGAACTCGGGAGCTAGAGGTCACCGAGGGAAGCCCGAGTAGCCAACGGCCGTTGAAGATGAGCGGCCGGGAGAGTCCGCTTAAGTCGGACGGTTAGGAGAGGATGTTGCTGGGAGTTATAGGATCCGGGCAGCCTCGACATTGATCCAAGGTAAGGAGCCCTCCAGCTTCCACGGTCCTTCTCTCTCCTATGAAGTCTCATTACATGCATGGGTGCATGTAATGCATCTGGACGCGGCTGCTTTGGGAGCTCTCACTCGGACCTAGGATGCGGCAGAGAGAAAGAGAAGCTTGCCTGGCGCTCGGGGATGTGGTGCCAGGAGCATGAAAACGGGAGCCTCCGGGGCTGGATCTGAAGCCGAGGCACTAGTGTCGGGTCTAGAGAGGAGCCGATGCCTCGGGGCAGAGTCGGGAATTGGATCCATGGCCGGACCTTCCTCTGCATCGCTGTCCATAGGAGAGAAGGCTGCTTGTGTGGCGAGTGGTGGCTCTCTGAGCTTTAAGTCGCTGATGGGCTTGATGATGTTGGACCTCTTGCTGGGGAGGTTCCCAGCAGGATGAAGGATGGCTGGCCTGGGCAGTGACAAAAGGGTGAGTAGAAGCTTTTGCTCGCTGTTGCGTGGTCATAAGATGTTGCTTCTAGAGCTTTTGGACAGCCACCGTCAATGTTTGGATTTGTAGGATGAGTGGCAACATGTTCTGTTTGAATGGTCTGAGATAGTGGTGATGATGGAACGAAAGGCTGGCCTCCTGCTGCTCAGCTCGTTGAAGGTGCCCCCCAGCTTAACTGGTGAAATCTTCACAATCCACCATCTTCACGATCCACCGTTTTGATAAAAAGGGATGAGGATCTGCAAACTAGCATCATTGATCCCCCCCTACCTGGCATGCCAATCTGATGACGCCAAATCACCGGCCTCGAGCGTGCGGTCGTCTCCTCCAGTGAGCTCCTTGCGCCTGCAAGCAAGTCCCGGGGATCGGAGGGGGCCCTAGCGGGACCCTCCGATGCTCAAGTTAGTGGTCTGGGCATCAGCCATGAGCTTGAGGAAGCTCGAAAGAGAAAAAGAGAGAGAGGCCCCGAGAGGAGCTCTCTCTGTGTGAGCGTTTAGGAGTGTTATGAGTGTGTTACCTCCTACTCTGGTCGAGGTCCCTCTTACCTTTTTATAGATGCCTAAAATCCGTGGGCTTGGGGCATGATCACTTGTCAGAGCATTAATTGATGTCAGTACAGTGGAGCTTACCTCCATATGACGTGTCAAGCTGTAGGTCGTGTCCTGTCAGAGTAGGTGGTCGCAGGGCATGGTCGATCGTTACGGTGCTTGCCAAACATGTCACCTATGTCACCTTTTTGGTTGTCCTCTGCAGACAGTGATGGGTGGCAAAGTTAGTCGTGTGGGTCCCAAGGTACAGCCATTGGGGGAGAAGGATGATGTTGAGTTGAAGCCAACTATCCCTCGTAGAGTGTTGAGTATGGAGTGCTTGCGTGGCCCTGCTCATGCCCTTGGATGAGCTTGCATGGTACTGTTCACGTACAAGGCTCTGTTCACTTACTTGCATGGCATTGTTAACGGCGAGGGAGCTTGGCAGCTTGGAGGTGTCGGCCTTGGAGGGGTCGGCACTGGAGGGGTCGGCCCCGGAGGGGTCGGCCCAGGAGGGGTCGGCCCCAGAGGGGTTGGCCCTGGGGGGTTGGCCCTGGAGGGGTCGGCCTAGGAGGGGTCGGCCCTGGAGGGGTCGGCCCTTGAGGGTCGGCCCTGGAGGGGTCGGCCCTGGGAGGTCGGCCCTGGAGGGGTCGGCCCTGGATGGGTCGGCCCTGGGAGGTCGGCCCTGGAGGGGTCGGCCCCGGGGTTGAGAAGGAGAGCCAAAGCAAGATGCTCGCGACACTTCTTTCCATTAAATGCTCTTCAAGCCATTATGACCATTTCTGCACCATTAAAGACTCTAGCCCATTGACTCGATCGAACATTAATGACGTAAGGTGGCCTTTGGGAAACCCACGCACATAACGTTATGACGAGAGCAATGCCGTGGATGGGTGTTGGGAGCTGAGGCCAAAGGGGGGCTCCGTCAGTTTTCTTCCTTTACGATTCTCTAACGGCGTTGGATCAGCCACATCAGTAACGAAGGTGACCGAATTGATAGATTAAAGCTATGACAATGCAGTTAGACACATACAGTGGAAGGAATGCAATTTAAAATCTTAAAAGTAAGCAAATAAATTTTAAATTTTATTTAAAAATTATTTTCTAATTATTTGCATGATTTTGAATTAGATATATGTTTTGATATGTTGAACTTCAACTGGATCAAAAATCCTCATGGATCTTTGGGTGCCATCGTACTAGAGCCGTTCACACATCCGGTATTCATGCAGGACTGATATTCCTTCGGAGTGGATAGATCACTGAGTGCTAGCTTCTTGCAGATCCCTTATAGTGATTAATGGTCAACAAGACTCACAACCTTCTTCCTCTCATAAACCACTCTTACACTTTGTTTCTTCTTATCCCATTCTTTTTTTTTTTTGTAAGGCTGCATCCCCTTCCTATTTATAGATGGAAGGAGGGGATAGAAGGGACGATTAGATGGAGGGGTCAGAACGCTCGGGATGCATATGATTATGCAACAAATTCAAAGATCAAATCTTCAAATCATGAGAAAGACTATAGATGCATCCCTACATATTCTCTCTCCTAGTGCATGGATTCAAACCCCCACATCAAGATATTTTATATTAAATACTTATTTTACTAGTTCAGGATAAAAAATATTTACATCCAAGGAAACTAAACTAGAAAGAATACTTTAGTGGTTAAGGAAGAAGACTGCACGCAAGTGGTCATAGGGGGGTCGAAACAATTTCGACTCTACTCAAATATGGAATCAACGATCCTAATCGATTTCAATGAGCTTCTCACTATCAACCAGTGAAGTTTAGCAACATGTAGTGGCAAGCCAGTAGGTTAGCAAAAGGAACCCTAGATATAGTTGCCATGTAGTATAATCCTTCTATCAAGAGTCCCAACAGGATGCTAGGTCAAGGATAACTCATCAAACCCTCAACACCTGTCATATGCAATATTTATTTGACTTGAGTTTAACTTATAATTACTTATGAAAACTCTTTCCATTATCACCTACCGTGGCCATAGATTTATGAACACAGTCTCCTAAACAACATAGGACTTCTTCATTTCTACTAGGGCTGATAGATCCTTAACGAATACTTTCTACTCCTACATTAAGATCACTGTAGCTAATGTACATAATAAGGCCCTTGATGCCTAAGAGGTTCAAGATAATATGTAGTCAAACTACAATAATCCTAATGTGAGTAGCCAAAATATCATAGGTAGAGGATCACTTATACTACTACATCTTCGAGAAGTCACCAATAAGTAAGTAGACATCCTATTGACTTCTCGCATGATCATGTTCGGTATCGATGTCATACATCTACCATCATTTTTGTCCTGATAACTCATACCATATACAAGAGACTCGTATCTAAGTGATCTATGCTCTAGTCTGATCGGATCAATCACCATCCCCATGATTGATCAATTGATTGGAAGCATTTTAGGAGTAATCTATTATGATATGTGTCTTCAATTTTTAACTCTTAAAAATACATATCATTGACCATTAACCCCATAGACAATATATGACACATCAACATATATGAAAAAAATTGCCTAATAAATTTTATTTATTAATGATGATTGTTGTCGCCAAATCATCCTTCTCGAATGTCTGTGAGCATTCGATCGCCTTCTCCAATAAGCCTAGGATCTTTCGGTGAGCTTCTCTCGTTCGGAAGCTTGCAAAAAGTTTCAGGGATTGAAGATTCTGGCGGAGACCCTCTGACGCTCAAGTTAGTGCTCTGAGCAACAGCCATGAGCTTAAGAAAGCTCGATGGAGAGAGAATTAGAGAAGTGCTCTATGTGTGTGAGTGCGTAAGAGCTTGAGTGCCTTACCTGGGCTTACCTGATTGGGGGTCCCGCTTACCCAGTTTATTGATGTCCGTGAGACTTGAGGTGTAACCATCTATCAGAGCATTTATGGCAAGGGCAGCACTAGTGGGGCTTGCTTCCTTGTGACTTGTCAGGGCTGGTAGGCCATGTTTCGTTCAGTATGGATGGCTACCTGATTGGTTGATGGGCCAGGTCCCATTAGGAGTGAAAGGTCGCAGTAGAGTTGGTGGGTGTTGCTTGATTTGGACGACAGCTGCAAGTTGCTGCAGGGCATGGACAGTCATTACGGTGTTCGCTAGATATGTCCATGTCGCACATTTGTTATCCTATGCGGACAGTGGTGAGTGGAGTCAAGCATGTGGGCCTCCTAGTGTGGCCACTGGGGCACTGCTTGGGTGGTCAAGAAGGTACTCTGAAAGGTTGATCACCATCGTTAAATGGGCATGATCATCAGCTTCGTCGAGGGTTATTGATAGAATATTGCTGAGAGTGCTTTCCCCTGTGCATGTAGGCTCCCATATGCATGGACCCCACATGCATGCAGCCATCCTTCATGTGGCCTCCACCCCCATGATACTAGTTGGATCTTATGGAAATACTCCTTTTGGAACCTCTCGGCCTGGCTATGATCGTAATCCACAAAGCCAAGGCATTAGAGCAGAGCCAAGGGAGTCAAGCTGAAGCCGGAGCAGAGGTCGGTGACATGGAGTTCGGATGGTGCTCTTGGGCTGGGATGGTGCTCTCGGAGTCGGGAGATGAAGCCGAGGCTAAGGCCATGCCAATAGGAGATGAAGCCGAGGCTGGGGCTGTGCCATTGGAAGATGAGGCCGAAAGCAGCCTGGAGCAAAGAGTTTAGACTCAGGAGGCAATAAAGATAGAGTCGGGGAGTCCCGGGATGGAGGTGGATTAGGGTCGAGGCCGAAAGCTGTAGTCGGTTGCCGGAACAAAAGAGAGTCGGATGCTGCTGGGAGTAGAGTTGGTGCTGGTTGCTACCGACAGTAGGGAGCTGGATCTAGAATCGGAGCTGGCATCGGATGCCGAGAGCTGGCATCAGGGCTGAAGCTAGCGTCAGGGCTGGGGCTAGCGTCGGTTGTGGAGAGCTGGCATCAGGGCCAGAGTTGGCGTCGGTTGCCAAGAGCTAGCATCGGGGCCAGAACTGGCATCGGTTGCGGAGAACTGGCGTTGGGGCCCTAGAGTCGACAACCGGAACGAAGCATGAGGCCGTAGAGTCAATCAGGATGGATTTGAGAGCTGGAGTTGGTTGGATCTGAGAGTTGGAGTCGGGGTTGTCTCTGTTCCTCCATGCAGAGTAACATATAAAATATGCATGGCACCATGCAACGTAGAACACATGCATGATGGGACCCTCATGTTGTATCATTCCTGCCTTTCTTCCATGCATCCGCTCACGTGGTCCATGTGGCCTCTCATGAGGTGACTAGACCCAGGGAAGAAGGTGATGATGCAACAGTGGCAACGGAATGGGTGCATAGAGGTAAGGTATGAGGAGATGAGGGCCAGCGGGAAGGGCTTGACGCTATAGTGGAGGAGCTGAGAAGCGGCTTCCCTGGTAGACAAAACTGAAGCTCCCCTCTCTCCTTCCCCTCCTTGATGTCAGATCAGAGAGAGAGAGAGAACGGGAAAGCAGAGGCATCCGAAAGCAGAGTCGGGAGAGAGTCTCTTTGAACTCCTTGATGGCCACATCTTCCGCTTTGGTGTAGATTTCGATATCCTCCCATTGAATGAGACAGTTCTCGGCTATCTTCTCCCGTGGGGCTTATTGGTCCCATCAAATACCGCTCACACTCCTAAGCTTGTGCAATCATATACCTTTACTTCTGCCAAGCCAAAGGAGTGTAGAAATTTTTATCTTTGCACTTATCTTTTCTTACTAGCCTTGGCTATGATTCCTTCTAGTGGAGGGATCTTTTTCTTTTTGGCACTTCTTTCGAGCTTGATAACTTTATTTACCTTGTGTAGACTTATGACCATGTCTGCATGCTCTCTGAAGCCGTGCATTGGCTGAACTTTGGAGGTAAGTTGGTTACCTTTGATTAGCTGGGAGCATCCAACACCGCTAACTGGAAGGCTGAATGAAGCTGCTAAGGCTGAAATGAAGCACAACTTGGGTGGCCGAGTAGGCCGGAGTCCTACCCAAGAGGCTGGTTGGATCTTCTTGGCCGGCTAAAAGCGACCATCAACTATGAGTTGGAGAGTTGATTTCTTCCAACTATGAGCTAACTTTATCTTCTTGGCTGGCTGAGAGCGGCCAGCATCGTCAATTGTGAGTTGGGGAGTTGGTTTCTCCCAGCTGTGAGTTGGCTTTGTCTTTTTGGCTTGACATGAAGTTTGGAGATGGATGCCCACAAACTATGAGCTGAGGAGTTGGTCTCTCCCAACTGTAAGTTGACTTTGTCTTCTTAGCTAGCTAAGAGCGGCCAGCACCATTAACTGTAAGTTGGAGAGTTGGTCTCTCCAAACTGTGAGTTGACTTAAGGCTTCTAATTGGCTTGTTGAGGGTGACTTATTGCCATAGGTTGCAAGTGCATTATTTGAGTTACTCAGTTGGTCGTTGGCTGCTGAGGCAGAGTTGAGCCGTTGAGACAGAGATGGAGCCGCTATGGTTGAGATGAAGCATAGCCCGAATGGCTAAGTGGGTCAGAGTCCTACCCAAAAGGCTAGATGGAGTCGTTGAGGCAGAGATGAAGCCGTTGAAATGGGGGATGAAGCCGCTGAGGCTAAGATAAAGCACAGCTCGGATGGCCGAGTGGGTCGGAGTCCTACTCAGAAGGCTGGAATGAAGTTGTTGAGATAGAGATGAAGTTGTTGAAGCTGAGGTGAAGTTTATGCGATCAAGTTGGGGGCTACTGCAACCAACTCGGGGGTCAATTAAAACAACCTGAGGGCTGCTGAAACCAAACCAAGGGCTACTGAAACCAAACTAAGGGCTGCTGAGACCAACCCGAGGGCCTTTTGGAACCACCTCGAAGGTTTCTTGTGCTAGCCCGAGGGTTGAATCGAGGGTCGCTAGAACCATGCTCGAGAGCCTTTTGGAACTACCTCGAGGGTTTCTTGCGCCAACCTGGGGGTTGACTCGAGGGTCGCTGAGACCATACTCGAGAGCCTTTTAGAACCACCTCGGGGGTTTCTTGCATCGGCCCAGGGGTTGACTCGAGGATCGTAGTCACCATGCTCGAGAGCCTTTTGGAACCACCTTTGGGATTTCTTGTGCCAGCCCGACGGTTGACTCGAGGGTCACTAAGACCATACTCGAGAACCTTTTGGAACCACCTCAGGGGTTTCTTGCGTCGGCCCAGCGGTTGACTCAAGGGTCGTTGGGACCATGCTTGAGAGCCTTCTGAAATCACCTCAGAAGTTTCTTGCGCCAGCCCGGGTGTTGACTCGAGGGTCGCTAGGACCATGCTCGAGAGTCTTTTGGAATCACCTCGGAGGTTTTCTGTGTCGGCCCAGGTGTTGACTCAAGGATTGTTGGGACCATGCTCGAGAGTCTTTTGGAACCGCCTCGAAGGTTTCTTGCATAGGCCCAGGGGTTGACTCGAGGGTTGCTTGGACCATGCTTGAGAGCCTTCTAAAACTATCTCGGGGGTTTCTTGCGTCGGCCTGGGGGTTGACTCGAGGGTCACTGGGACCATACTCGAGAGCCTTTTGGAACCATCTCGGGGGTTTCTTGCGCCAGCCCATGGGTTGACTCGAGGGTCACTGGGACCATGCTTGAGAGCCTTTTGAAACTGCCTTGGAGGTTTCTTACGCCGGCCCGGGGTTGACTTGACGGTCGCTGAAACCATGCTCGAGAGCCTTTTGGAACTGCCTCGGGGGTCTTTTGTGCCGGTCCGGGGTTGACTCAAGGGTCACTGGGACCATGCTCGAGATTCTTTTAGAACCACCTCGGGGGTTTCTTGTGCTGGCCCGGGGTTATTGAGAAGTTTATTTTTATTCTGTAAGAAGATAGGAGATCTTACCTAGGTGGCTTGCTGGAGGTCCTACCCAGGTAGATTGTTGGAGGCATCCATCATGGATCAGGAGGTCCATCTTCAAATCGTGAAGAGGTTGGACGACGAAGCAACATGCCTGGAACTCCTTCGTGAAATGTCATAAGGAGAGTTTGTCTTCTTCTGCTGATTTGAATGCTTTAGCATGTTGGCAACTTGCTTTCTAGGGAATCGTGTCGATTGGAGGTACGAGGTGCTGATGCCCTCACCTAGGCTCCTTCCCGTGTCACCGCCCGTAGGAGGGGGTGACCATTTGGATGACCAGAGGAAGATCGAGGCTGCTTGGGGGCTTTATGGTGGTGATGCTCTTGTTAGTGAGCTTGAGGATGCTCTTGATAGTGAGCTTGAGGGTGCTCTTGCTGACAAGCTTGATGGTGCTCTTACTAGTGAGCTTGATGGTGCTCTTGCTAGCGAGTTTGGGGGTGCTCTTGCTGGTGAGCTTGATAGTGCTCTTGTGAGGCATGGTGGCAGTGAGCTTCTGAGTGGGGAGATCTCATGCCAATGGAATGATGGCTGGCTTGAGCAGCAATTAGAGGAGGAGCAAAAGCTCTTGTGGCCTCTGAACGACTGCAACTAGTGCTTGGACTTACTGGACGAAGGTGGCAAGCTGGTCCAACTGAGTGGATTGAGGTGGTGATGATGGTGGAGCAGAGAGGCTAGGTTCCTATTGCTTAGCTCGTCATGGGGATTCTCCTGTGCGATTGGTAGAGACCTCTTGGGCTCTTGTCATCACCATCTTTTTTTTATCTAGGGAGAATAAGGATCTGTATGCTAGCATTGCTGATGATCCGTGCACTGACCCCTTTCTGGCATGCCAATCTATTGACGCCAAATCATCCACCTCGAACGTCCGTGAGCCTCCGATCGCCTTCTCCGGCGAGCCTAGGATCTTCCGGCGAGTTTCTCTTATTTGAAAGCCTGTAAAAAGTTTCAAGGACCGAATATTCTGGCAGGGACCCTTCGACGCTCAAGTTAGTACTTTAGCCAACAACCGTGAGTACAAATCCATGATCCTAGAGTTGAGAGACGAAGCCAAGGCTAGGGTCATGCCGTCGGGAGATGAGGTTAGAAGCAGCCGAGAGCAAAGAGTCTAGACTCGAGAGGTGGTTAAGACAGAGTCGGGGAGTCATGGGATGGAGGCGAAGCAGGGCCGAGGCCAAAAGCTAGAGTTGGTTTCGGGATAGAAGAGAGTTGAATGCTACCTGGAGCAGAGTCGGTGCTGGTTGCTACTGGCAGCAGGGAGCTGGATCTAAAATTGGAGCTGGCATCGGGGCTAGAGCTAGTATCGGTTGCTGGGAGCTGGTGTCGATTGTTGAGAGATGGCATCGGTTGCCGAGAGCTAGCGTCGGGGTCGGAGCTGGCATCGAGGTCGGAGCTAGCGTCGGTTGCCGAGAGCTAGCATCGGTTGCCGAGAGCTGGCGTCGGGGCCATGAAGTTGGCAACCAAGACGAAGCTCAGGGCTGTAGAGTCAGTCAGGATGGTCGGGGCTGGAGTCGGCCAGATCCAAGAGTTGGAGTTAGGGCTGTCTTTGTTCCTCCTGTAAGACTTAATTTGCTTAAACATATTGATCACGATATCAATATATTATTATGATCGATAATTACCTCCAGCCATTATTATTTAATGGTCTATCCGATGAGGGTAAGGAATCCGATCTTCCTGATTTTCCTTTGGATTGTACGGGATCTTGATCTTCCTTTCTTTAGGGATCTCGATTGATCTTCCCTTTCTCTTCTCGATGGATCGGTCTTCTAATCAACGAGCCATTGCATTCTGATGGTGTATGCCTTCAGGATTGCTCTTGATCAGGGACTCAATTCCAATGCCTCCGCTTATTAGGTTTCTCTCTCGAGAACCATGTTTTAAAATCTTAGGAAGGGTCCCTTTTATACCCAATTCCTTCACCGCATGCCCCATCAAGCAAGCGTTCAGGTATTAAGGGGGGGGGCTGTTATCACTTTTTAATAGGAGAAACGTTAGTCAATAAAATAGGACCATTAATGAGATGGGTTATTACATTCTCCCACTTGGTCCGTATATTTTATCAACACTGAATAAGAAACTAAATACATGAATCATAGCGATAGGTCCTCTATAATTGAGTATTATCTTCTATGTATTACAATGCATTCAATTTCTTTACCACTATTCCAAATGTGACAACATAACATAATGAATAAACCATATGTTTATTCAGAGTCCAAAAGAAAAGTTTATCATTTCTCAAAAGTCATATAACGTGTACACCTGAATGAGAAACAAACAAACGATTGAAATAAGAGTTTCTTTGTACAAATGTTATCCATACAATTATATCATGGAACCAACTCTCATTCTTATCACATGATCCTTAAACTTCTTAATTGGCATGCCTTTAGTCAAAGGATCAGCTATCATCAATTCAGTGCTAACGTGTTCTATGACCACTTTGTTCTCTTTAATACGTTCTCTTATGGCTAAATACTTAATGTCGATATGTTTACTTCGACTACCACTCTTATGGTTTTTAGCCAAAAATATAGCAGCTGAATTGTCACAGTACAGTTTAATTGGCCTAGTAATGGAGTCAACAATTCTAAGCCCTGAGATGAAACTCTTCAACCATACACCTTGCGATGTAGCCTCAAAACAAGCAACGAACTCCGCTTCCATAGTAGAGGTAGCAGTCAAGGTCTGCTTTGCACTCCTCCATGATATGGCTCCACCAGCTAACATAAATATAAATCCTGATGTTGATTTCCGAGAATCAACGCAGCCAGCAAAGTCCGAATCTGAGTACCCCTCTATCTCCAAATGATCAGTTTGTCTATACATGAGCATGTAGTCCTTGGTCCCTTGAAGATACCTCATGACCTTTTTAGCAGCTCTCCAGTGGTCTAAACCTGGATTACTCTGATATCTTCCCAACATTCCTACTGCAAATGCAATGTCAGGTCTTGTGCAAACCTGAGCATACATTAGGCTTCCAACAGCTGAAGCATATGGAATGTTGTGCATCTGTTCCCATTCAAGTTTATTTTTAGGGCACTGGTTCAAAGCGAACTTGTCACCCTTTACTATAGGTGCAACACTTGGTGAACAATTTTTCATCCGAAATCTCTTCAAGACTTTATTGATATAAGTTTCTTGAGACAATCCCAAAATGCCTCGAGTTTTTTCTCTATGGATCTTAATGCCAATGACATAAGATGCCTCACTCATATCTTTCATATCAAAATTTTTGGAGAGAAATTGTTTCACCTCATGTAGCAACCCTTTATCATTGGTTGCAAGTAGAATGTCATCCACATATAGGACCAAGAAACAAATTTTGCTCCCACTAACCTTCTGGTATATACATTGATCCATGATGTTCTCTTCAAAACCAAAGGAAGAGATCACATCATGAAATTTTAAATACCACTGACGTGAGGCTTGTTTCAATCCATATATGGATTTCTTAAGTTTGCAAACCAAATGCTCACCATCACTAGAGGAAAATCCTTCAGGCTGTTTCATGCAAACCTCTTCCTCTAGATCTCCATTAAGGAATGCGGTCTTCACATCCATTTGATGTAACTCAAAATCAAAATGAGCTACCAATGCCATAATTATTCGGAGAGAGTCTTTCTTGGATACAGGAGAAAATGTCTCCGTGTAGTCAATTCCTTCCCTCTGAGTGAATCCTTTGGCAACGAGTCTTGCTTTATATCTCTCAATGTTGCCTTGTGAGTCTTTCTTTATTTTGAAGATCCATCTACATCCAATGGCTTTTACACCATCAGGAAACTCAACAAGATCCCAGACTCGATTAGATGCCATAGATTCCATCTCTTCTTTCATGGCATTGAACCACAAGTTTGATTCCTTAGAACTCATGGCTTGTGAAAACGTTTCAGGATCATTTTCGGCTCCAATGTTATAGTCAGATTCATGTAGATACACAACATAATCACTAGGAATTGCTGATTTCTTTATTCTAGTTGATCTTCTTAATGTTGTGTCAATGACCTCTTGAGGAGTATCTTGCACAACTGATTGTTGATGAACAATACGATCTTCTAGATTACCATCAGTTTGTGAAATCTCAATGACTAGTTGTTGGGCACTTAATTGAGTTTGAGGAGTGCTATAAATAACAACCAATCCCTCACTTGAAGTGGAAGCTGGAATAACTGAATGATCTTTCTCAGAAGAAGCCAAATACTGAGATTGATCACTCCCACTGATCAAGTCATTCTCAAGAAAATTTGCATTTCTTGATCCACAATCCTAGTGCTGTGAGATGGACAATAAAATCTATAACCCTTGGACTTCTCAGCATATCCAATAAAGTATCCACTAATAGTCCTTGGGTCTAGTTTCTTTTCTTGTGGATTATAGACTCTTACTTCAGATGGGCATCCCCTAACACGTATATGTTGCAGACTTGGTTTCCAACCTTTAAATAACTCAAATGGCTTTTTGGAAACAGCCTTGGTTGGAACCCGATTCAATATATACGCAGCAGTTTTAAGAGCTTCAGTCCACAAGGATTTAGGTAAGTTAGAGCTGACAATCATGCTCCTTACCATGTCCAATAATGTCCGGTTTCTCCTTTCAGCTACACCGTTTTGGTCAGGAGACCCTGGCATGGTGTATTGTGCAACAATTCCATTTTTTTCAAGAAACCGAGCAAACGGACCAGGTGCTTGTCCATTCTCAGTGTATCTACCATAATATTCTCCACCTCTATCTGACCTCACGATTTTAATTTGCTTGCCGCATTGTTTCTCTACTTCTGCCTTAAATACCTTAAAGGCATCTAATGCTTCGTTCTTATTATGAAGTAGGTAGAGATACATATATCGTGAATAGTCATCAATAAATGAGATGAAGTATCTCTGACCATACGAATCCATATCTGGGCTACAGATATCCGTATGTATGATCTCCAGTATTTCCAAACTTCTCTTGGCATTTTTCTTGGACTTGTTGGTTTGCTTTCCCTTTATGCAGTCCACACAAGTGTCAAAATTAGTAAAATCAAGAGTATCAAGTACTCCATCTTTTACTAATCTTTTAATTCTCTCAATGAAGATATGACCTAATCTCCGATGCCACAAAATAGAGGAATTCTCATTTATAACACATCTTTTCATACCAGTTTGGGCGTGCATCACATTATAGGTGGTATTATTTTTCAAATTGATTTGGAAAAGATTGTCTGACAATGTACCATTCCCAATAAGCTTAGATTTATAAAATAAATCAACAGAGCTTTTATTAAAATTAAAGGAATATCCTGCTGGTACAAGCCTTGACACTGAAATCAAATTTCTAGAGAAACTTGGAATATAAAATGTCTTTTCCAAATCCAAAACAAAACCAGAATGTAAAATAAGTCTGCACATCCCAATTGCTTCCACATGTGAACCCATCTTGTTTCCTGAATAGATGCTTTGTTCACTTCCCAATGGTTTCCTTTGATTTAGAAAACCCTGCAAGGTATTTGAAACATGGATTGTAGAACCAGAATCAATCCACCATGTGTTATGACATATAACCAAATTGGTTTCATGACATACGAATGAGGTTAGAGTACCTTTCTTGTCAAGCCAAGCTTTGAATTTGAGACAATCTTTCTTTATATGCCCTTTCTTCTTGCAAAAGAAGCACTTGGACTCCTTCTTGTCTTCTGTATGGATGGATACTTTACCCTTTCCTTTGCGTTTGGCTTTGGGAGCTTTAGTCTTTCTGTGAGTGACTAAATGTGCACTTTCTCCCATTTCTAAAATCAGCCTCCCTTCCTCTTGAACACACATGGTCAGAAGTTCATTAATTGACCATTTGTCCTTATATGTATTGTAAGATATTTTGAAGGGACTATATTGCTGTGGGAGTGAGCTCAAAATAAAGTGCACCAAGAAAGATTCTGACATCTCAACCTCTAGGGATTTCAACTGAACCGCAATGTCCCTCATCTTCATGATGTGCTCATGCACACCTCCAACCGAAGTGAGCTTCATTGATGATAATTTTGTCATTAGGGTGCTAGCCATTGCCTTATCTGAAGATTCAAATTGTGCATCAATAGCCTTCAAAAGTTCCTTGACATTTTTGCACTCAGGAATTGAACCACGTATACTAGCAGAAATTTTAGTACGTATGAACATCATACTGAGGTGATTGGACCGTTCCCATCGTTCATACGCAGCAATCTCAGTCTGAGTGCTAGTAGATGTAACTGAATATGGTTCATCCTTCCTGATAGCATAGTCAATATCCATGCACCCTAATTGAAGAAGAATTCTCTCCTTCCATAATTTATAATTATCACCACTTAAATCGGGAATGTCTCATTTTATATCAGAAATATTAATAGGCAAAATAGCTGTATAAAAATAAAATCATGTTCATGTAATTGAATTGAGGCATATTGCTTGATGTCATGTTTTACCAATGTAAACATGCAATAACATGAATCAATAACATACAATAACTACCTGTGGGTTAAGTTATTATACTCAAATAGACTCATTAGCTTAATGATGTGACTAACAAATTACATTCCTTTCTTAATTCCTATGGGTAATTAAGAAATAATTTGTTATCGCATCCTAATTAATTATATTAGTGCAACAAAAATTCCTGTGGGATAAAATTCATTACATTAATATAATTAGTCACAATTAATGTCATCTAACCTTATGTGATCTTTGCAACTTAATATATAATTTTGATTAATCAAAGATGCTGTGGCTACTCCTCAATTAATCAACATCATATTTTTCACATGACATTATTTGCATATAGATTAACCAATTTAGCATGATTATTAGGTAGTGATCTTAATCAACGTAACATTTCCAAATCAAGATCTGAGTTAGTCAAATTGGCTAGGCCAGTGAAAGAGAAGTGGGGTCCCCCCGTTGCTTTCCTTAGGTCAGTCAACGGAACCAATTAAGTAACCACAATCTCTTTACCTTTCTAGACACCAACTGACCAATAGACCTTGAAAGGATTTGCACTGTGATTTTCACACTACCACCAAATTCATGCATAGAATAAATCTAGTACGCAGAACAGAAGACAACATTTCAATATCTATTTAATGAATTTTAAAATTATCATCTTAAGAAAAATTTTTGTTAATTAAAACACGTCCGGCCGTAGCTCATTATTCCCTTGGGCCAGTCTATGCAATCTATGCAAAACACCGTAGGCATAGAGACTCAGGAGGCATATTTTAATACAAAAATTTAAACTCAAGAAACAAATGATAAAAATAAATCATGTTACATGATTTAATAAAACATTAAACAGATAATAAATGCATTTAAAATCCAACCAATCCAGATTTTAAATCCCGTGAGAGAATGGAAAGACCATGCGAGAAAAGCGAAACAGAAAGTTTTCTCTCCTTTTTAATATGTCACCGCATGTGGTTATTGAAGCCACGTTTCCGCTGCATTTCTCTTCTTTAGTTTTTCTTTTCTTTAAGCTACGTTTCTTTTCTTTTTCTTTCTTTAATGCTATCTCTTTAATACCAAAAAAAAGAAATCCGAGAAACCTTTAATGCAGAAAGAAATCTTTAATAGAAAAGAAAGAGGCCACGTTTTGTTTCCGCAAAAAATCAGAATCTGAAATAGGTTTAATGGTTTCTGTCAATCCGTGAACAAAGATCAGAACTGATCGAAACCTGAGATCTGAAAAACTGAAAACGGAAAACACGCGGCATAAATTGCTTGAAAAGAGAAACTTGGATAGAAATCTTCACAAAATAAGGCAGAGGTTTTAAAAAGCTCTGATACCAAATGTAAGACTTAATTTGCTTAAACATATTGATCACGATATCAATATATTATTATGATCGATAATTACCTCCAGCCATTATTATTTAATGGTCTATCCGATGAGGATAAGGAATCTGATCTTCCTGGTTTTCCTTTGGACTGCACGGGATCTTGATCTTCCTTTCTTTAGGGATCTCGATTGATCTTCCCTTTCTCTTCTCGATGGATCGGTCTTCTAATCAACGAGCCATCGCATTCTGATGGTGTATGCCTTCAGGATTGCTCTTGATCAGGGACTCAATTCCAATGCCTCCGCTTATTAGGTTTCTCTCTCGAGAACCATGTTTTAAATCTTAGGAAGGGTCCCTTTTATACCCAATTCCTTCACCGCATGCCCCATCAAGCAAGCGTTCAGGTATTAAGGGGGGGGGGCTGTTATCACTTTTTAATAGGAGAAATGTTAGTCAATAAAAATAGGACCATTAATGAGACAGGTTATTACACCTCCATGCAGAGTAACATATAAAATATGCACGGCACCATGCAACGTAGAACACATGCATGACAGGACTCTCACGTTGTATCATTCTTGCCTTTCTTCCATATGCATCCACTCACGTGGTGCATGTGGCCTCTCATGAGGTGACTGAGCCCTAGAAAGAAGGAGATGATGCAGTAGTGGCAACGGAACGGGTGCATGGAGGCAAGGTACGAGGAGATGAGGGCCAGCAGGAAGGGCTTGACGCCATAATGGAGGAGCTGAGAAGCGGCTTTTCTGGCAGACAAAATCGAAGCTCCCCTCTTTCCTTCCCCTCCTTGATGTCAGTTCAGATAGAAAGAATGGGAAAAGCAGAGGCATCCAAAAGCAGAGCTGGGAGAAAGTCTCTTTGAACTTCTTGATGGCCATGTCTTTTGCTTTGGTGTAGATTTTGGTATCCTCCCATTGAATGAGACAATTCTCGGTTGTCTTCTCCCATGAGGCTTATTGGCTCCATCAATGATGATCATGTATAAAATAAGTCCTGAATAAAATACAATATCTAAGCCAACAATTAGCTTTTCATGGCACTCATCTAACAAACTCCCACTTGACCTAAAGCCAATTGGCTATAAATCTAAGCCCCATCTTCTCAAGATGTGCTTTAGTCTTTTGTTGACTAAACGGCTTCGTTAGCGGGTCTGCCACATTCTCTATGGAGTCAATTCTTTGCACCTTAATATACGTCTTCTAAAGGTATTCGCATATAATATGAAACCACATTTCGATGGGATTGGACTTCTGGTGAGACCTGAGCTCCTTTGCAAGAGCTATGGCACTGTTGTTGTTGCGGTATAGCGGGATGGCATCTGATGACATCACTCTAAGTTTTGCAACAAACTTATTATACTAGTAAGCTTTCTTAGCAACTTCTGATACGGC
Source organism: Calamus simplicifolius (assembly GCA_900491605.1). Taxonomy (NCBI): domain Eukaryota; kingdom Viridiplantae; phylum Streptophyta; class Magnoliopsida; order Arecales; family Arecaceae; genus Calamus; species Calamus simplicifolius. Next base: position 558,379 of record UESW01003873.1, on the reverse strand, counting down.
TATGTACTTTACCTTCATGGTCGAGTTAGTTATGATGGGTTGTTTAAAACTCTCATAGCACCACCATTGCACACGAACAAATGTCCAGATGTAGACCATCTATCTAGGTCAGACATGAAATCCGAATATCCTTCAATACACAACTTAGAACCTCCTTCAAAGACCAAGAACAAATCCTTAGTCCTTTTCAAGTACTTAAGGATGTTCTTTACAGCAATCCAATGTTCCTCACCTAGATTTGACTGATATCTGCTTGTGACACTTACAGCAAGAGCAATATCAGGTCATGTACATAACATGGCATACGAGACTCCCTATTACCGAAGCATAAGGGATCCAGCTCAGTTCAATCTCCTCAGATGTGCTAGGACATCTTCTTAGAAAAATGAATGCCATGTCTAAGTGGTAGAAAACCTCTTTTGGAGTTTTCCATGCTAAACCTCTTCAGCACAATTTTTATGTACATCTGCTGTGATAGGTCAAGCATCCTATTAGGTCTATCTCTATAGACCTTTATACCCAATATAAATGATGCATCTCCTAAGTCTTTCATCAAGAATTCTTTAGATAACCACCTCTTGACCATTGTCAGCATGGGGATATCATTTTCAATTAGGAGTATATCATCTACGTACAGTACGAGAAAGGTGATAGCACTTCCACTGACCTTCTTGTACATACATGGCTCCTCCTTATTCTTGATGAAATCAAACAATTTGATCGCATCATTGAATCGAGTATTCCAACTTCAAGAAGCTTACTTTAATCCATAAATGGACCGTTGCAGCTTCCAAATACGGTTATCACTATCACTAGATGTGAATCCTTTTGGCTATTATATAGATATCTTCCTTAAAATATCCATTCAGAAAGGCCATTTTTACATCCATTTGCCAGATTTCATAGTCATAAAATGCTACAATAGCAAGCAAAGTGCAGATGGACTTTAGCATGGCTACTAGCGAAAAGGTATCCTCATAGTCAATACATTCGCGCTGACTATAACCTTTTGCAATAGGCTTTACCTTATAGGTCTCTACCTTGCCATCTACACCTATCTTCCTCTTGTAGATCCATTTATACCCAATAGGTACTATACCTTCAGGAGAATCCACTAAAGCCCATACTTGATTTGAGTGCATGAAGTCTATCTCTGACTTTATCGCACTTAACCACTTCTCAAAATCAATGTCTAACATCGCCTTGTCATAGGTTATGGGATCAGTCAATTGATCCCTATCTCCTATAAAGAACATTTTCTCAATCTCCTTTCGTACTATACCTAAGTACCTCTTAGAAGACTGAGAGACTTTACCTGATCTACAAGGTGATGGAGCAATTACGAATAGGACTACTGGTTCACCATAATCTATAGCTGGCTACTCATCAGAGAAACTCTCTTCGAGCCTTACAACTCTACCACTACCTTCATCTTGAATGAACAGTTCTTTCAAGAAAATGGCATGTCGGCTCACAATTACATTGTGATTCTCAGGGTAGTAAAAATAGTATCCCATCGACTCTTTGGAATATCCTATAAAATAGGCTCTATCATATCGATCCTCTAACTTGTCCACCATATCTCTCTTGACATAGGTAGGACATCCCCAAATTTTGAGAAAATCAAGACTTGGCTTATTGCCTTGCAAATCTCATAAGGCATGGAAGAAACGGATTTAAAGGGAATCTAGTTCAGAATAAAGATTGCTATTTGTAAAGCATGCCCATATAAAAAAAATATAGGTCAGTGAAACTCATCATGGACCGAACCATATCTAATAGGGTCATATTTCTCCTTTCAAACACCCGTTGAGCTGAGGCGTGTGAGGTGGAGTTCATTAAGAGATAATGTCATGTTTCTTAAGATAACCAGGAACTCCCCACTAAGGTATTCACCTCCTCAATTTCATTGAAAAACCTTGATTGGTTTTTCTGTTTGTTTCTCCACCTCTTGTCTGATTTCTTTGAACTTTTCAAAAGTTTCAGACTTGTGTTTTATCAGAAACACATACTTGTACAGTGATAAATCATCGGTGAAGGTAATGAAGTAAGAGAAACCTCCTCTAGCCATCGAATGGGCCATACACATCGGTGTATACCAGGGCAATTAACTCAGTGGCCCTTTCCCTATATCCAACAAAGAGAAGCTTGGTTATCTTACCCTAAATACCTCACTCATAGATTGGAATTGAGTCTGAACTCAAGAAGTGAAGGATCCCATCCTTCTCCAATCGGTTAAGTCTATCTTCGCTGATATGACTTAGCCTTAGGTGCCAAAAGTATTTCTAATTTAAGTTATCTTTAGGACACTTTTTACTAACGATATTCATTGAATACTCATTCAAATCTACTTTAGCATCAGCATGCAGATAATAAAGACCGTTAATTAAAAGAGCTTTTGTAACTACTTTATTTCTAAATAAATTGAACCAAAGTCTTTACTGAATTTAAAGACAAATCCATCCTAGGCTAGCACAGAGATAAAATCAAATTTCTGCTAGCTCCAAGTGCAAAATAATAATATTTTAAATTTAGTATAAATCATGATGATAATCTCAGAGGGAATGTCCTCACAGCAACAACAGCAACTCTTGTTCATTGCCTACACGTAGATCATCTCTCCTTCCCTCAGCCTTTTACTATTATGAGACATGCATTGTAGTGCATACATGAGCACTTGAACCAGAATCTAAGACCCAACTGGAAGTAGAAGTTACCATTAAGTTAGACTCAATAACGAGCATACCTTTAGAAGGTCCAGTAGCCTTTGTTTTCTTCAGATCAGCTAGGTAAATAGGGCAGTTCCTCTTCCAGTGGCCCACAACATTACAATGGAAACTTTCTTCTTTGTCTGTTGTAGCCTTCTATTTCAAAGCTTTCTTCTTGGGTTTGTTTTCATTTTTCTTTGTCTGTCGTCTTTTACCTAGAGACTTTCTCTTGGATCTGGAAGCTTGCTCAACAGTAAGAATAGAACTCTTTGAACTTTTCAAGGTACCCTCAGTTATGATCAGCACATTTAGTAACTCATGCAAGGTATAATCCAGCTTGTTCATATTGTAGTTCATAATGAACTATCCATACGAACTAGGGAGGGAATGGAGGATCAAATCCACCTGAAGATCCCTACTGATAGTCATGCCTAGCTTCTTAAGCTGCTCTATGTCCTTGATCATTGATAAACAATGATCGTGGATGGATTGCCCATCACGCATTTTGATGTTAAAGACTCTCTTTGAAACCTCAAAACGCGTTGTGCAACTCTACTCACCATATAACTCTTGCAAATAAGTTAGAATAGCCTTAGCAGTTGGCATGCCTTCATGCTGGCTTTGCAACTCATTGGACATTGAAGCTAATATATAACACCAAGCCTTATTGTCCTCATCCTATCACTTCTCAGGTGCAGCCCTTTGCTCATTGGTTGGATGAGCTATTAAAACTGGTATTTCCTAGTCTACAATATGAAGAAGCTTTTCTGATCTTAAAACAATCCTTAAGTTTCTAAACCAGTCCTTGAAATTTATACTGATCAGGCAGTTTAACTCTAAGATGCGAGATAAGGGGTTTGAGGCAGACATAATGAAATTACTACAAAGAGTTAAAATTTCTAATTAGATATTGTACATGATCAATAATTTTGTATTTAGGGACTTTTAGAAACAAGTTAATAGTCTTCCACTATTTACACGAATCTCACACACTCCCCTATAGAGATGCAAGAACCCCTACACGACTAGGGTTCCTAGTGGGTGTTGCGGTCTGACCCAATATGGGGCACCTTACCTAACAGTTATTGGTAACCTACAATATCAGATTAGTGAACAACTCTTGTCCAGTACATCTCATGTACGATGTAACCCTTGGTCTCTAAGTCAAGAGGGCTCACCTAATAGTTATTGCCCACATTTCTTAGTTGAGTCTAACTCATTGTCATGCCAGGCTTAGCCATCACTAGGACCCTCACTTAATAGTTATTGGGTCTAACCCCAACTAAACTTAGCAACATCTAATGTAAGCATAACTGTCATTAGTCCCTCGCCTAATAGTTATTGGGCCTAACCCATTCTAAACTTACATAAATGAAATAATGGAAGGCCTAAGACTCAATATTGACTTGGAGAGGTTTAGGTTCATGTCTCGAATTAAATTAGTCAGCACATCACATATTTGACTAATCCGACTCCAGCCAGACTAACTCTTGCCTAACTTGATCAGGTAGGTAGGAGTCAACACAATTTATGATTGACTTACCTACTTAGCATGGGTGAAGCCAGATCAACAAGCAATCTTATCCACTCAAGACCATCCTATAATGGCTAGGTAAGTCAACACATCTTCTGATTGACATATATAGTGGAAGAAATGCAATTTAAAATTTTAAAACTGAACAAATAAATTTTAAATCTCATTTAAAATTTATTTTCTCATTATTTTTATGATTTTGGATCAGATCTAATGTTTTGATAAATTTAACATTTATCATTTATCTGGTTATGTTGAACTCTTCAACTAGATCAAAAATTCTTATGGATCTTTGGGTCCTGTACTGGAGCTATTCACAAGTATCCATATGGGGCTGATATTCCTCAGGGATAGGTGAAATCATCGAGTGCTAGCTTCTTACAGATCCCCTTGGATGAAGACAGTGCAGCAAACTCTTTGCTTACTGGCCAAAAAGACTCACAACCATCTATAGGAAAACCTATGCAAGCAGATCTATTTTAAATTTTTTTTAACAGCAAAAATAATGATAAATCGATCAAATTGATTTATCTATCTACCTATATAATACGATAATAGTGCATATAAATGATATCAAAAAAATTAGAAAGCAAAACATAAAACCATTTTATGTTAATAATTTGATCGTATCAAATTTCACTAAGGTACTTTATCTTTGCGAACTGCTGGATGGTTGAAGAGAAGAGCTTCTTAAGCCACACACACATATGGCCTCTATAGATAGTTTACACCAGGGCTCTTTCCTGATCAAATCCTTCGAAGTGCTAGCTTCTTAAGATCCACAAAGGCTGATCTTCTTCTTCTCCCTTTGGACAGCAAGACGGTCTTGTAGCTGAAGGAGAACTAGCAGATATAGAAGAGGAACCATTTCCCAAACTACTCTCTACTCACCTGAAAACTTAATCCTCACAATATCCCATATTAAGGTAGAAAACCATTTTCTAAAGTAAAAAACCCCCAAAAATCCACTCAAGCTACCACCTATTATAACCCTTATATAGAGGCTACCATGAGGGGAAGAGGTTTGGAAGTTGAAAGAATTTGTGGAGAGTGGGAGAGGTTTGAAAGGTGAAGGGATTTGAGGAGAGGTTTGAGGTTTGGAAGGTGAAGGGACTTGAGGAGAGGGTTAAGAAGAAAACCAGTTGATCCAACTATTGATTTTGATGAATAACAAAAGCCACATGAGTATATTTCTTATGTTACTAATGATTTTGATTAAGTATTTTAAGTATTTAAATATTTAAATAATCAAAATCTAAAGGAAAATTAAGTTTGATTATTCTAATGTCATGTGTCAAAAGTTCAGACATTAGAGCTAACTCTAGAATGATTAGAGCCGACTCCAGAGCGTATCAGAACCCTTTGGCACTTTCGCATGGATTAGAGTCAACTCTACAGTTATTAGAGCCGACTCTAATAATAAGATAGTAAGTCCCTATTTCTGCATCAAATTAGAGCCAACTCTGTAGAGTATTAGAGCCGACTCTAATGACAAAACAGAGACTGATTTTTCGGAGCTCAAATTAGAGCCGGCTCCCGCATTTGCTAAAGCTAACTCCAGCAAGAAAAGTGTCGACCCCATGGAAAGCTAGAGTCGATCCCAAGATAAGAAAAAGTTACTGTTTCAAGCATCATGACTTAGAGCCGATACCTGGGAGATTAGAGCCGACTCTAATATGTCTGGCATGGATTTTAGATATATCAGAATGACTCCAAAAAGTTATCTTTTTTTAAATAATCTTCAATGGCTCTTTCCTCTTTTGTGTCTAACTCATTCACAAGTACTTTCAACGGATAGTTTTACATCTAAAAATGGATTAAGAGGAGATTATAAGAAGGGAGACTTCCGATCATTTTGAAGAGAGGAGGAAAAAGAAAAAACAAGAATAGAAAAAAGAAAATCAAAAAGAAAAGATCAGATTTGAAATCCCAAGTATCCAAAAAAGAGTTTAGAGAAATCCGAAGCATTCAAAAGTCAACTTTGAAGGATTTCCATCAAATCGAAAGGAGAACAAGAGAGCCCTATTTCTTCAACATCCTCAACATCAACGAATCTTTCAGAGCTTCAATTATATCTTGAGGAAGATCATTCCTGAGGAAAAGAAGAAAAGCCTAGAAATCTTCTAAATCAAGCTCTTCTATTTCTATCTCATTTATATTGTTTATTTGCTCATTTGAGGAGCTTTATTCTGTTGTAACTTGAATCTTATTATATTTGGTTACTGATTCAATCAGGGGGATTAAATCAGGTGAGGCAGTTGGCCTTGTGCAAGCTAGTTAGCTTGTGGCAGGTTTTGCACTGGTGAACCTGTGAAAATCGGCTGGGTTCGTTGTGATCCCATTGTAAAATAACAAGTTTGGGTTGTGAGTTTATAAAATAACTCAGCTATAATATGGGTGATTATAGTGTGGCCCCAAGAGTTGCTTGGGAGTGGATGTAGGAATAGCTAACATCGAACTACTATAAATCCTTGTGTTTGTCGTGCTTATCTCTCTTTCTTTCTACTCTATCTTGTTTACTCTGTTTTGCATTCTTAGCATCACACTCACTGCATTTTCTTTGAACACTTTCACTTTGTAAAATTATTTTTAAGCATCAAATTTTTAAGAACCCAATTCACCCTCCCTCTTAGGTTGCCATCTGGGCCAACAAAACCATATTTACCTTTTGGTGTTCCAAATTAGTTATAGGTTTAAATTTTGAATTTCAATCGTAAAACAATCAAATCTAAATTCTAAATTCAGACTTAAAAAGAATTCCAAATTTAAACTCAAGACTAATTTCAATAAAAAATTTGAATTTGAATTTAAAATTTAAATTTGAATTAAATAAAAGGAAAAAA
>UESW01003873.1:517657-546069 GCA_900491605.1 Calamus simplicifolius | reverse complement strand
TCATATAGTCTCTAGGCCGTTTCTGGTAGTATAGGCATGATTGCCTATGTGGATCCTTGTTCGGTCATCGTGGTTCCGTAGAGGTAGGTGCCTGAGTGCCTCGGTCGGGCCGAGGCACAGAGAACGGCCTGATCCGCCGAAGTATGGAAAGGCTCGGTTTGCCAAGGCATGACAAAGGAGTAAGCTGGGCGTAAGGACGGTTTGATTCCACAGAGGTGTTAATATTGCTCGGGCAGGCCGAGTTATATGGATCGCTCGAACTAGGACCGAGAGATAGGGATAGCTCGGCTAGCGAGACATAGAGATCGCTCGGGCTGGAGCTGAGAGATAGGGATCGCTCGGACTAGGACTGAGACATATGGGTAGCTCGGCTAGCGAGGCATAGAGATCGCTCGGGCTGGGGCCGAGAGATAGGGATAGCTTGGCTAGCGAGACATAGAGATTGCTCGGGCTGGGGCCGAGAGATAGGGATAGCTCAGCTAGAGCCGAGAGATAGGGATCGCTCGGACTAGGACCGAGACATGTGGGTAGCTCGGCTAGCGAGGCATAGAGATCGCTCGGGCTGGGGCCGAGAGATAGGGATAGCTCGGCTAGCGAGACATAGAGACGTAATCTGTACCCGGGGAATCCTTGGTTCGCCGAGGGGCTAAGGCACCTCGATCCACCGAGGTATAATGGTTGGTTCATTTGTTGCGGGCACCGCGTGGCGAGTAGGAGTCAGGGCTGATCCTAACCCCTTGCACGGTTATCAATGCAATAACGATTTTACCCCTCAACACATGCCCCCACTCCCTAGTTCGAAGCGCAGGTTCGGGCGTAGGGAGTATAGCCCCAGATGGCACAATCCGGATGGAGGGGTCTGATTTGACAGCCTGCATAATGATGCCTTAATTAATGTCGCGCGGCCGCCCTGCCCTTACGGGACGGATCCATCGTTTCTTAGGGACAACGGTCGGGGAAGTGCCATGTAGCAAATCCTGATTTTCATGGCGCCTGCGATGGCGGTTCCGGGTACCTCGGTTGAGACACCTTATCTTCCTTTTGAAGTGGTTTCTTTTGGGGGAAAGCAAAGTCGAAGCAGCGTCATTCCTGTTTGCAGCGCTTTCTCGCTTCTTCTTGGAGAATTTCGTTCCCCTGCTTCTTCTATGACCCCATTCGGTGTCCTTTTTGACCTAGCAGCATGGTGAGTCCCAGCGACATGGTTTCAGAGATTATTGCCGAGGACTTGAGGAGAATTCGCCAGAAGTATGGCGTTCCTTCGGATGTCCTTTTGCGATTGCTGGAACCCAAGCACAGGGTCTCATAGGAACTGGAGAGTGGGATTTTCTTTATGAAGATAGCCTGAAGGCAGGCCTCGGTTTCCCCTTCACCCCCTGGTGAAGGAGATTATGAGGTTTTACAACATCTGCCCAACAATGGTGGCTCCTAACAGCTGGCGCAGTATCATCGGGTTTATCTCGATGTGTAGCCAGGTTCAGGTAACAGCAACTCTTCCCTGTTCCGTGCCTGTTACTATCTGATGTCTGGGAGGAACTCGAGTGGTCCTATATCGGACCTCGGAGATCGTTCAAGATGATAACGGATAAGCCATCGTCCATAAAGGAGTGAAAGGTCCAATTTTTTATTGCCGAGGGGAACATCAGCTCTGACTTCCCGCAGGGATGAGGTAACTTTATTAGGGACATGAAAGCGCATTCAGCTCTATCGAAACAGGAGAAGGAGGATCTAAAGGTTCTTCGTGACGACCGAGTATTTTCGGCTAATGACTTACTGTCAGAGGAGGCTCTTTTCGCCGCCGGGCTTAGCCCCATCGACACACAAGGTAAGTCCTCTCCTTTTCTCCCTTTCTATTGATTTCATTCGAGCAAGTATATCTCGGTTTGATTGTTCACCCACTGTGCTTGTAGCCAAGAGATCTGCGCTGGCGGGCCATATTAAGAAGGAGTTGGGCAAACGCCCAAGAGAGATCGGTAGTGGGGAAAGACGCAAGTCTGAGAAGAAGGTTTGCCTTTCCGAAGAGCGCTCGCCGGAGGCCGGGCGAGTCAAGGTTGGCCGCGCTCCTTGTCACTGAAGAAAGGGAAGGTGGGAGCGCCGGCGGTGAGAGAGGGATTTTCTCAATTGGGGGAAGAAGTTATAGTCGCGACGGAGGAGCAGAGAGCAGGGGAGGACTTAGGGAGGATCGCTGAGATCCCTTGTCCTTCGGTGGTGGAGATAGTGGACAGCTCGGACGAGGCTCTGTTGGTCTATCCAGCAGTTCCCTCTTTTGGAGATGAGTTGTTGCCAGATTCGGCGGAGGTCGGTATCCAGGGGTTCCCTCCCCAAGCGAGAAGATGTCTCTAGCTTCGGCAGGAGAAATGGAGGGGACGACTGTAGTCGTCGAGGCTTAGGATGAGTCTACCATCGAAGGGCCTCGTTCGGAGGGATTAAGGAGTGGTGATGTTGGGCCAACAGCGGCGGAGGCTCGAGAGGAGTTTTTTGCTGGAGAGCTTCCTCCTGAAGAGGTTGGAGGAGCTGGCGAGAGGATCGAGGCATTGTGGAACCCGTGGGGGAGGAGCAGATGTTGGTGATCGAAGAAGAACCCTTGGACGAGGGGGAGAACAAGATAAGAATCTTCCAACCGAAGCTTCTCCCACTGAGGCTTTGGGGATATTGGCTCTGGGTTGGCTGAGGTATCCGAGAAATCCCATGCCATAATTTTGCTGAAGGAGGCCAGGCGGTTGAAGGCTTCTCAGCCTGAGGTGGTCCGGACTAGTCCTTCGGATGTGCAGCCGGTAGTTTGGACCCGGCCATCGAGGGCGTTGCTGCCCTGATGAGGTCGGTGTTGTACTCGAGCGCGGGTCCCTCGGCGAATGAGTTCGCGAACCTGGATCTCATTAACACTGCATTTGGTCAGCAGAATGTAGCGAAGGATGTCCACCTCCTCCCTGAAATCGATAACCCCGCCCTTATGGAGCTCGCTAGGTCTTACGCCTCCCGGGTGAGTTGCTGTTCCAGAGTAATGGGTGCTTTCTGTTGACTTGATTGCGCTTTCTTACTTGTGTTTTGTTTCATAGAGCGCTTTGATCGCAGGGTGCTATGCTGGGGCTTGAACCTGGCAACAGGGGCCAGTGTTCAGGCCGGAGGGTCAGCGCGAGCTCGGTTGCGAGCGGAGGCATCTGATAAACTCGAACGAGTTCTGGATGCTCCAACGAGAACTTGGTGAAGGCGAGGGGACTGCATCAGGCCGCCCTCAACAAAGCATCCAGGCTGAGGCTCGAAGTTAAGGAGCTACGTGAGCTCCAGACGAGGTATGACGAAGCATGCTCGGAGCTTTCACGAATCAGATCTAGGCATGCTGGAGAAATGGAAACTGTTAAAAAACAGTTTGATGAGTCAGGACAGGCTAAGGAAAGATGCTGCCAAGGAGAGGAGTCGCCTGAATAGAATGCTCGCAGGCGGAGGAGAAGATCCAGCAGCTGCAACATTGCGTTATTGCTAGGGATGATAGGATCAAATGGCATCAGGAGAAAATAGCCAAGCTCGACGATGAGCTCTCCCAGTCCAGGGAAGAAGCTAGCAGTAGGCAGTCAAGGATCAATGACCTCAAGGATAGGATCGAGCAGGTCAAGGCCGATAAGCTGAGGGCCTTCGGCGAGGTCGAGGAATTGGCCGAGAGAATAGCCCGACAGGAGGGGGAGGTTCGATGTTGTCTCTTTAACTTCCCCTATTTTCTCATTGTTGCACCGACTAATCCTGTGCTTACAGATGGAGAAGGCAAAACTCGAGGGCCAAAGTCGATTAGAGGCCCTGCAAGGAGAGCTGGCATCGAGTCGCCGGAGGAGCTTGGAGCTCGAAGGTCAGGTCGCTAAGACCGAGAAGAAAGTTGCCTCACTTCAGAGTCAGGTCGCTGATGCTGAAAGGCAACTTGCCCTACTTCGGGGTGAATAGGATGCGACCTGTGCTGAGGCGTTCCAGCTCGGTGTGGAAGAGGTTCAAGCTAGGATATCTCGAGAGCACCGAAATGGGACCTCTCTTTCCTTGAGGTGGAGGGTCATGACGTGCGGACCCCTAGGACCGAGTTATCAGCAGAGACCAAATATGAAGAGGTCTCGGATATTGACGTAGATGCCCTCCTGGGGGCTGATGCAACTGCAGACTCGGGTATGGATGGTCGAAAGGGGAGAGCCATCCGAGCGACAGGGGCGCCCGAGGCTCATCGATCGGCCATCTTCGAAGTGGGCGGACCGAGCCACGTTTCTCCAGTGCCGGCCGCCGATGCCCTTGAGGTCGGGCCCATGCCCTGATAATTGAGGGCTGGTTCGGATTTTGTATTATTATTCTTCTCTTTGTTGGTCGTACATAGAAGACTTCAATGAAATTTAAAATTTTCCTTTGTCTCTATTATGTGCCTTTTTCCTCTTTTTCGCGTTATTTCGAGGATATTTAGTTCGAAGGAGTCCGACAGATCGAAGGGAGTCTGATCCCAAGATGGGGGCCCTCTCGAGCGCCTCGTTGCTATTTATTGATCCTCTTCAGCGAGGGGGCGCAACTCTTCGTTTCCTACGAGCGCCCACTGAGGCGGTGACGCGTGGCGAGTTTCCACGATAGTGACGTTGGAGTTGATAGCTCGAGCGATCAAAATACCCGCCAGAAGTAGTTTAAATACGGATGGGGGGATGCCATCGTTAATCACTTCTCCTGTTAACCTCCCAAAATTTAGGATAGTAGGATGGCTTCTGAAAATGAAGGGGGGTCTACTGGAGCGCCAGGTGATGATGGCCACGGAGGGCAGGCCCCTCCACGAGGGGGTCCCCATTGGAGCTGCGTTCCGGTAACTATCGACAGGGAGGACCTGTTGTTGATGCTCGCGGAACGCGACCAACTCTGGAAGATAGTCAAAGAATACTTGGCCGTCTCCACAAGGGAGCACGAGCTCCTTCGTCGGATCAACCGTTAGCTGGAAGGGCAGGTGGCGACTCTCCAGCAACAAATTGCTATTCTTACCGCGAGCTAAGTTTGCGGCATGGGGAGAGCTCGCAGCGCCTGGTGGATACGATAAGCCCTAATGAGGGCTCGTGTGTCTTTTTCTTTTCTTTTTGTTTTCTTTTTATGATGAATAGAAAAGAATTTTGCAACTTTCATGTTCGCTGCCATTTTCGAAATGTTCGTTCTCATCATGTGAGTCTTACGAATGAACCACCCCATTGGGAGATCTCTGGTGATCTTGTCAGACTAAGGTATGGTGTCCCCATTTTTGCCGAGGTAGGGGAACTCATAAGTTCCAGTCGGAGTGTAGTATGTCGCTCGGTTTTGCCGAAGCATAAGGAATGTCCTCTTAGCGTTGGGGCGAGAGTAGCTATCCCAGTTTGGACCGGGGATAAGGAACGTTCGGTTTTTACTGAATCAAAAAGAGATACCTCAGTTTTTTCTGAAGTAAGGAGACTATCTCGGCTTTGAGTCGAAGCAAAAAGCGATGTCTCGGTTTAGGCCGAAATATAATAGATGGTTCAGCTTCGAGCCAAAGCAGGAGATATCGGCGTGTCTTTATTGAGGAGTACTTGACTTCTGCGCCTTTTTATTGCTCTGCCAGCATTTTTCTTTTTCAAGGCGAGTTGGCTTTACGTGGGCGACAAGCATCTGGCTTTCATTGGGGGACATCTTTTTCAGTGGGGATTTCCCAGGCTCGTCCATATCTTGGAGATTTGCAGGCGGTTTTTCTGTATTTAAGGCTCCGATTTGAGATCGTGGGAAGACCTTCTGCCTTCCATAATGACCTGAGGGGTGCGCTCGGTGCGCTCTGATGTGTATCTTCCTGTCCCAGTGCGCCATGTGGCACCATGACTTTGCCGTTTTGAATTTTTAAGGGTTCCTTCCTTAATGGCTGCTCCCGCCCGACTGCCTATAAAAAAAGGGGGAGCAGACGGTGCATAAGCACTTTTCAAAGCCTTTTCTCTTCGTAACTCAGAGATATGTTCATGGCTTTTTCTTTGAGGCCGAGAGCGGAGATGTCAAGTTGTTTTCCTTTTGGAGGTCAGCCTGACCCGGATAGCTGGGGTGATGGAGGAGCTGCTGAAGAGCGAGCAGTCCTCAAGGAGGAATTCTTGGAGGTCATTTGGAGAGCTGTTGATCCAATTATTGATTTTGATGATTAATAAAGGAATTGAGTATATTAATTATGTTACTAACAAATTTAACAAGTGTTTCAGGGCTTAAAAATATTTGTTTAATCAAAAGGCATCAAGAAACATGTTTTGAATCAAGTGCCAAAGGTAAGTTTCAAAATTCAGAGCATGGAGTCGACACCTAGAAAGTCTGGAGCCGACCCCATGGCCAATCAAATGTCTTTCTGATTTTTTGATACGGTCCGGAGCCGACATCTAGAGTTTTGGAGCCGACACCCAGAGTTTCGGAGTCGACACTTACAGTGTCTGGAGCGGACTCCAACATGGGGACAGAACGCATGATTTTTGACTACCTTGGAGCCGACACTTACAGTCTCTTGGAGCCGACACCTAAACATGGCGAGCCGACACTTTACTTTTTTAGAGCCGACTCCTCAACGAGCTCAGAACTTTCTATTTTTGGATACATGACTTGGAGACGACACCTGAAAAGTTGGAGCCGACTCCAACCTGTCAGAAACGAATTTTTAAATTGCCAGATCAGCTCAAACGGTAATATTTTCTTTACCTAACCCCTAACGGCTATATTTCATGTATGGAAAAACTTTCTAGGTACATTCCAACGGCTAGTTTCACACCCAAAAATGGATTAAATGGAATCTATAAAAAGGGAGAAGAGCGTTCGTTTGAAATAAGAGAAAAAAGAGGAGAAACGAAAATATAGAGAAATCCTATTGAAAAATCCAAAGGTCTTGAGCAAGAAATCGAGAGAAAAGAATCCATGTTCAAATTCTTCCACTCCAAAAAGCTCAAAGAGAAATCCAAGGCGTTCAACTTGAAAAATCGAAGGATTTTTCAAAAGCTCTGTTTTTGTGATTTCCTAACTTCTCATCTGCAACATCTGTGAAGAATCGGAGCTGAGGCTTGATTCAACATCTCAAAAGAAGAGGAAAAGAAGAAAAGAAGAAAAACTCAAAGCCAATCATCTTCAAATTAGGCTTTTCTAAACTTGTTTATTTACTTTGAATATTTGCTCATTTAAGGAGCTGTGTGTTATTGTAAACATTATTCCTTCTTGTTTTTTGCTAGTTCAATCAGGGGATTGAATTAGTGGAGGTAGTATACCTCGGGACAAGCTAGGTTAGCTTGTGGTTGGGTTTTTGTTCTAGTGAGCCCGGAAAACCAGCTGGGTTCGTTGTGATCCCTGGGAAACAACAAGTTTTGACTTGTGATCTTGAAAAACAACTTGGCTGTAATCTAGTTGATTATAGTGTGGACCCAAGTGGAACTTGGGAGTGGACGTAGGTGTTGGATACACCGAACCACTATAAAATTCTTGTGTTTGTCGTGCTTTAATTATCTCTCTCTATCTCTTCATTTGTGATTGAAATTTATTCTGCACTTGATTATTTCAAAGCCAATAGTTTTTTAAATATTAAAATTTTTTAAGAACCCAATTCACCCCCCCTCTTGGGTTGCCATCTGGGCTAACAATTGGTATCAAAGCTAGTGCTCATTTGAATTTGGTCTAACGATCAAGAGCTAAAGATCCAAATGGCAGCTCAAGCTAGTTCATGCCATGTTTATAGCTTTCGCCCAAAATTATTTTGGAAGCTTGCTTTCACATAGCATGGTACGGGCCATGTCTTCTAAAGTTCTATTCTTTCTTTCTACAACTCGTTTTGTTATGGTATTCTAGGTGCAGAAAAATTATGATAAATGCCATATTCAATGCAAAAATTTTTAAATAAATAATTTTTAAATTCTGTGACATGATCACTTTTAAGAGACACTATGGTGTCATTTTTCTCATTAGTAACTTTCTTGAAGAATTTCAGAATATCGAGAAAGTCTCATCCTTGTGAGCCAAAAACAATATCCAAGTGAATCTAGAATAATCATCTACTATCACAAGACCATATTTCTTTCCTCCTAGACTAGTGGTTCTAGTAGGTTCAAAAAGGTCCATGTGAAGTAGCTTTAGTGGCTTAGAAGTGAAAATAATATTTTTATATTTGAAAGAGTTTCTAGTTTGTTTTCCAAATTGACATGCATCACAAATTCTGTTATTTTCAAAATCTAACTTTGGAAGACCTTTAACTAAATCCATTCTAATTAATTTTGAAATTAGGTGTGTGCTTGCGTAACCTAATCTATGATGCCATAGCCATCCAATCTCATTCACATTAACATTATCAGCAACTAGGCAATGATTACTGGTAGACAGATTGTCTAAATCAATTAAGTATACATTGCCATTTCTATTACCAACAAATATAATGCTATTGTCTATGGGATTAGAAATAGTGCAGATAGAAGCTTCAAATGAAACTTTGAAACCTTTATCACACAATTGACTAATATTGATTAAATTATGTTTTAAGTCATCTACATATAAAACATTTTCTATAAAAGTGGATGGAGTTATTTGAATTTTACCAAATCTCATAATTTGGCCTTTTCCATTGTCTCCAAATGTAACAACTCCTTATCTTTTATCTTCAAGGGTGATAAATTGATTCTTGTCATCCGTCATGTGCCTTGAGCAGCCGCTATCAAGATACCACTTACGTTTTGATATTTTGGCTGCAAGACACTCCTGCAAAGTGATCAAATCTTATGTTTAGGTACCCAAGCTTTCTTGGGTCCTTCATGGTTAGTAGCAATAAAGATTGTTCCTTTCGGAACCCATATTTCTTTCCTTTAACACTTAAATTCTTATTAATTTTTCTAAACTTGCATTCATAGGCTTTATGTCCTTTCTTGTTACAGCAATAACATGAAACATCATTTTTATCTTATTTCTTTATAAAGAAATTTTTAATAAACTTTGTTTCTTGTTAGGCCTAAAACCTAATCCAGCTTTATCAAATACAGCTCTTTGATTACTCAATAGCAAATTAAGTTTTTCAGAGCTATATGTAAATTTATCAACTATATTTTTATATTTATATCTTTTTCTTGACAAGATTTAAGTTATCATTCTTCAAAGATTTACTTTTCTTTTTCAAAACTTTAAAATCACTAACTAATTCATTAAATGCATCAAACAATTCTTCAAATGTAAAGTCATGAGTTTCGGTACTTACCTCATCATCTTCTTTTGCTATGAAGCAAATGTTTGCACTTCCTTTTGTTCTTCCTCGGAAGAGGATTCTTCGCTATCACTCCATGTTGCAACATAAGCCTTCTTCTTATTTTTGTAGGCTTTCTTCAATTGAGGACAATCATATCTAAAGTGCCCCGGTTTCTTATATTCATAACATATGATGGTGTCTTTCTCTTTGTCCTTGTCCTTCTCTTTTTCTTTTTCACCTTCCATTTTTGTTCCATACTTTTTCTTGTGGAAAGGTCTCCTTCTTTGCATAAATTTTCTGAACTTCTTTGCAAGAAGGGCTATCTCATCATCTTCCTCTTCTTCCTCACTGCTGCTTGTTTCCTTTTCTACAGCTTTAAGGGCAATCGTTCTCTTCTTTTTGACTTCTTCCTCTTGATGCTGCTTTATTGTCAGCTCATAGATCATCAATGATCCAAGTAGCTCCTCCAAAGGTAAGGTATTGAGGTCCTTGGCTTCTTGGATTGCAGTCACCTTCGCTTCCCATGATCTTGGAAGAGACCTAAGAATTTTACGCACTAAATCAGAATTAGTATAGGTCTTACCAAGACTTTTTAGACCATTTACAATATCAGTAAATCTAGTGTACATGCATGTGATAGTTTCATTTTGTTCCATGCTAAACAATTCATACTTGTGCACTAGAATATTAATTTTTGATTCTTTAACTTGATTAGTACCCTCATGGGTAACTTCTAGTCTATCCCAAATTTCTTTTGCGGAAATACATGTAGAAATTCTATTAAATTCATTAGCATCTAAAGCACAATATAAAACATTCATGGCTTCTACATTAAGCTGAGCCATTTTCCTATCGTTCTCATTCCAATCCCTTTCGGGTTTAGGAACTATTGAACCATCTACAATATGTGTGGGTGTGCTAGGTCCATTAGTGATTACACTCCATAGTTCATAATCTAAAGTTTGAATAAAAATTCTCATTCTAGCTTTCCAATAAGAATAATTTGAACCATTAAATAAAGGAGGTCTATTAGTGTATTGACCTTCAGCAAATGAAGATCCAGCTTGAGCTGCCATTTGGACCTTTAACTCTTAATCGTTGGATCAAACAAGAAATGAGTACAAGCTCTGATACCAATTGTTGGCCCAGATGGCAACCCAAGAGGGGGGGTGAATTTGGTTCTTTTAAAAAAAATTTAACACTTTAAAATTATGTGTCTGATTGAAAGTGGTTGAATGCAATGAATAGATAAATGCTAAGCACAAATAAATAAGATAGAGAGAGAGACAAAGCAGGGCAAACACAGATTTTATAGTGGTTCGGTGTATCCAACACCTACGTCCACTCCCAAGCTTCACTTTGGTCCACACTATAATCCACTTGATTATAGTTGAGTTGTTTTACAAGCTCACAACTCAAACTTGTTGTTTTCTCGGGGTCACAATGAACCCAGCCAGTTTTTTTGGGCTCACCAGCACAAAACCCAACCACAAGCTAACCTTAGCTTGTCCTGAGGTATACTATCTCCACTAATTTAATCCCCTGATTGAATTAGTAAACAATAATTTGAAAATAATGTTTACAATACAAGACAGCTCCTTAAGTGAGTAAATATGCAATTAATAAACAAGAGTAAGAAAAGCCTGTTTGAAGCGAATTTGATTTGAGCTTTTCTTCTTTTCTTCTTTTGCTCTTCTCTTTTGAAATGTTGAATCAGGCCTCAGCTCAGATTCTTCACAGAAATTGCAGTTCAAAAGTTGGGGAAAAACAGAGCTTTTGCTTTATTTTTCTTCACTTGGAAAATCCTCCGATTTTGAACTTAAATTCTTTGGATTTCTCCTTAGACTCTCTTGGATTGGTTGATGTAAGCTCTGAGTCTTTCCTTTTGATTTCTCTTTCAAGATTTTTGGATTTTTCACAAAATATTTCCCCTTTCTCTTTCTATTTTTCTCTCTTTTTCAACAGATGATTCCCCCTTTTTATAGATCCCTTAATCCAAGATTAGGTGGAAAAAATAGCCGTTACAGAGTAATTGGATTGCTTCTACATACAAAGAAAAATAGCCGTTAGAAATTAGGTGAAAAAATATTACCGTTGGAGTCCGTTCTGATATTTGAAAAATCTGTTCCTGACAGGTTGGAGCTGGCTCCAACTTTTCAAGTATCAGCTCCAAATCGGGGTGCCCAAAAATAGTAATAAGAAGTTCGTTGAGGAGTCGGCTCTGAAAAGGTTAAGTGTCGGCTCGGCGCTATCAGGAGTCAGCTCCGGAATTCCAAGGTGTCGACTCTAACTTTGTCCAAAAAATATGCTCTCTGTTCTCAGGTTAGAATCAGCTCCAGAAACTTAGGTGTTGGCTCTGCAACTTTTAGGTGTCGGCTCCCGAACTCCAGGTGTCAGCTTCGAAAACTGATGCAGAAACCACTTCTCTGTATCTCAGGTTGGAGTCGGCTCTGAAACTCTAGGTATCGACTCCAGACCGTGCCGAAAATGTTGAAAGGTTCTGATATGCCCTGGGGTCGGTTCATGACTATTTGGGTGTCGACTCTAAGTTCTAAACTTATATATTTTCTTTTCAATTTTGATTCAAAACTCATTTCCTTACACCTTTTGACTGATTAATCATTTTAATCCTTGAAACACTTATTGAATTTGTTAGAAACATAGTAAATATACTCATGTCTTTTGTTAATCATCAAAATCAATAATTGGGTCAATAGTCCAACTCCTGGCGCATCTTCCGGATCTGTCGGCGGATCTCCTCCTTGGGAATAGCAGGAGGAGTTGGGCGAGGAGAATGTGGAGACGGTGTTGAGACGTTGTTGAGACGTGGTGAGAAAACACCGGAGAGAGGGATCGGGCCCGTCGAGATCTAGGAAGATCCTTGCCACAGACCCCGTGCGGGGCTGGTCCAGGTCCCTTAGGATGACGAGGGGGGTCCGCGACTCCATGCGGATCGGAAGAAGAGATTGCTGGGGGAATGGGGGCCGCGGCCTCCTTAGGAAGGTGCAGAGCAGGAGCAATTGGACGGGGAGCTTCATTGTGCCCTTGAATCAGATGGGTTAGAGCTTGGACCTGCTGGACCAGCATGGCAAACTGGTCCTGGGTCACTGGGGCCGCTAGTGGTGATGGAGTCTCAACTGGTGGCGGCGGCGATGCCATACTGCTCACCGGATCAGGTCTTTGGGAGGCAACATGATCCTGGGCTTCAGAAGTAGCCCTCCTTCGATTGACCATTGGGTTCTCTTCAAGATCGAGATCCTTATCTCCTTTTTTCAAGTTTATGGGACTTGAGGACCCTTCCTTTAGTGCCAATTTGTTGCTGCTGGAATCCGTCCTCCGACTCAGGCGCGGTCAAGCTTCAGATTGGGCTCCCTCCTGGGTGGACCTGCAAAATAGTCCTCACGCGAGAGGCGTTGGGGTGGCCCTCTGCAGAAAACCCTCCGATGCTCAAGTCAGCAGAGATCAACAACGAACAAATATGGGGAGAAGGCTTTCGCTGAAGAGTCCCTCCAGGGTGGCCTTTTGGGAGCTCCGAGCAGAGCATCAATGGCGGAAAGGGTTGAGCAGAGACAGAATGAGAGTAGTGCTTAGAATGCGCCAGGAATACTCTTACCTTAGAGAATCTATGACTGTGTTATTTATAGGCGTTCACCTAACTCTTTGGGCGCGTCATAAGAGGTCTGAAAGTTTTTAGGATTCGAGGCTGATTCGAATCCTGTTGTGAGGCCGGTAGGATCCGTATCTGGTTAGTTAGAGGATCGACGGCCAAGGGGGCTATCCGATGCTTTGAGATTCAGCGATCATATAGGCTCTAGGCCGTTTCTGGTAGTATAGGTATGATTGGCTATGTGGATCCTTGTTCGGTCATCATGGTTCCGTAGAGGTAGGTGCCTAAGTGCCTTGGTCGGGCCAAGGCACAGAGAACGGCTTGATCCACCGAAGTATGGAAAGGCTCGGTTTGCCGAGGCATGACAAAGGAGTAAGCTGGGCGTAAGGACGGTTTGATTCCGCATAGGTGCTGATATTGCTCGGGCAGGCCTAGTTATATGGATCGCTCGAACTAAGACCGAGAGATAGGGATAGCTCGGCTAGCGAGACATAGAGATCGCTCGGGCTGGGGCCGAGAGATAGGGATAGCTCGACTAGAGCCGAGAGATAGGGATCGCTCGGACTAGGACCGAGACATATGGGTAGCTCGGCTAGCGAGGCATAAAGATCGCTCGAGCTGGAGCTGAGAGATAAGGATAGCTCGGCTAGCGAGACATAGAGATCGCTCGGGCTGGGGCCGAGAGATAGGTATAGCTCGGCTAGAGCCGAGAGATAGGGATCGCTCAGACTAGGATCGAGACATATGGGTAGCTCGGCTAGCGAGGCATAGAGATCGCTCGGACTGGGGCCGAGAGATAGGAATAGCTCGGCTAGCGAGACATAGAGATGTAATTTGTACACAGGGAATCCTTAGTTTGCCGAGGGGCTAAGGCGCCTCGATCCACCGAGGTATAATGGTTGGTTCATTTGTTGCGGACGCCGCGCGGTAAGTGGGAGTCAGGACTGATCCTAATTCCTTGCACGATTATCAATACAATGATGATTTTACTCCTTAATAAGAAGTATTATTTAAAATAATATTTTTAAAAGTATTTTTTTTTTCTGTCGATCATAAAAAGCATCATTTAAAATGACAAATGATGCTTTTGACTTTAATACGGTTTTCGTAAAATTTTTACCTTTTGCACCATATCATGACATCGGTTTCAAAAAAGGATTTCATGCTTTTGAAACTCGCTTGAGTTTCGTATCACTCACGCGCAGACCCACATACAGACAAATTATCACATTCGATGTGAATTATTTTGCATCAAAACAGTGTACAAAGAGTATATAAGCGTGCTAGTTTTCAGCACCACTCATGGCACCGGTCCCCTGGGGTCATTAGGGGGGATGTTAGCAGTGACATGTGGGCCGCATCAACCAGCCTATTGATCCAGACTGTTACCTTCAACATGGAGCGGTGCCGTTTTGCGCTTGGTTTCCCCAATATATAATAAATTTGCCTCAAGCCCCAAACTTTCGCTCAAAATATGCTTTGATCCTTAAATTTTTGCTTGCTCTAATTTAATCTTTTATATTTTAAAGATATTATATTTTTAATGTTCAACAACATTACATTATTTAAAATTAATAGAATAATTAATATACCATTTTAATAGAACTATGAATATTAACAAATGCATTATTATATCAGGGTGATAATACTTCATCAAATAGAACGTGAGAAATGCAATATATTTAAAAGATATAAGGTTAAGCTATAATAATTAAAATTTTAAAAATTAAAAATAAATTTTAAAAATAAATTGATGATCAAAGGTATATTTTAGCCCTTTTTATTTTAAATAACATTTAGTCATAAATTTAATTGAGCACCATCAACTGCTCTTCAATTTTAATTTACTATTATTATTTATTTTAAATAAAGAGGAATTGTTAATTTTATTTTGTGGAACACACTAGCACTAGCATGGGGTTTATGATGGTTGAATTTAATTGAAAGAAGGAATGGAATTCTACACGATGCAAATTTTGCAGCGCAGAGCGTCCATCGTTCAGAACTGTATCTGTATTAATAAATAACTATTTTGCACAGTTATCTATATATATATATATATATATATAATAATGATCATCTAGTATATACTTAATATTCTTTGATGGGGTTTATGATGGTTGAATTTACTATATATATATACATATACCATAGAGGACCCGTTGCCACCTGCGGTATATTATATCGCTGTCCATCTGGCTCGCACTCGCTTAGTAACTAGTGTTTTGAACATTAGATCGGACTGATTAATTGAATGGGTTTGACGGTGCTATGCTGGCTACTGGTGGCCTTGGCCTTCTGGATTGTTCGGTCCTGCGGGCTGAGCTATACGCAGTCTGGGCAGGTATCTCCTACGCTACTCGGATCCTTCGTGCTCACAATGTCCTCATTAAGGGGGATTCTCTTACTGTTATACAATGGCTCCGACATGATAATGGTGATCCGGTTCCACTTAACCCGCTGCTACATGACATTCGGGTCACCCTTCAGGAAGCTCACAGAGTTCACATCAGTCATGTTTATTGGGAAGCTGACTCTGCGGCTGACTGGATTGCGGTCTCGATGGCTTATCGTTCTGTGATTTAGATTTGGAAGCAGGGTGACCCCTGCCCTTTTGTACTTAAACAGATTTTATTTTTTAACTTATCTGGACTGACTCACACTAGACTTGTGTGATCACCCACGTGTAACAAAAAAAAACACCTTTAAAATAAAGAAGCATAATTTTTTTCATGTAAAATAAAACTTTGCATGAAAATAAAACATTAAAAAAAAAGCACCATGGCAGTAAAAAGCACCTTTAAAATAAAAAAAGCATCATTTTTTCATGTAAAATAAAACTTTGTGTAAAAATAAAAAATTAAAAAATTAAAAATATACTTTAAGAAGTGTTGCTGCTGGAATCCGTCCTCCGACTCGGACGTGGTCGAGCTTCAGATTGGGCTCCCTCCTGGGCGGACCTGCAAAACAGTCCTCACGCGAAAGGCATTGGGGGTGGCCCTCTGCGGAAGACCCTCTGACGCTCAAGTCAGCGGAGATCAACAACGAACAAATATGGAGAGAAGGCTTTCGCTGAAGAGTCCCTCTAGGATGGCCTTTTGGGAGCTCCGAGCAGAGCGTCAATGGCGGAAAGGGGTGACCAGAGACAGAATGAGAGTAGTGCTTAGAATGCACCAGGAATGCTCTTACCTTAGAGAATCTAGGAATGTGTTATTTATAGGCGATCACCTGACTCTTTGGACGCGCCATAGGAGGTCTGAAAGTTGTTGGGATTCGAGGCTGATTCGAATCAGGCTGTTGTGAGGCTGGTAGGATCCTTATCTGGTTAGTTAGAGGATCGACGGCCAAGGGGGCTATCCGATGCTTTGAGATTCAGCGTTCATATAGTCTCTAGGCCGTTTCTGGTAGTATAGGCATGATTGCCTATGTGGATCCTTGTTAGGTCATCGTGGTTCCGTAGAGGTAGGTGCCTGAGTGCCTCGGTCGGGCCGAGGCACAGAGAACGGCCTGATCCGCCGAAGTATGGAAAGGCTTGGTTTGCCAAGGCATGACAAAGGAGTAAGCTGGGCGTAAGGACGATTTGATTCCACAGAGGTGTTGATATTGCTCGGGCAGGCCGAGTTATATGGATCGCTCGAACTAGGACCGAGAGATAGGGATAGCTCGGCTAGCGAGACATAGAGATCGCTCGAGCTGGGGCCAAGAGATAGGGATCGCTCGGACTAGGACCGAGACATATGGGTAGCTCGGCCAGCGAGGCATAGAGATCGCTCGGGCTAGGGCCGAGAGATAGGGATAGCTCGGCTAGAGAGACATAGAGATCGCTCGAGCTGGGGCTGAGAGATAGGGATAACTTGGCTAGAGCCGAGAGATAGGGAACGCTCGGACTAGGACCGAGACATATGGGTAGCTCGGCTAGCGAGGCATAGAGATCGCTCGGGCTGGGGCCGAGAGATAGGGATAGCTCGGCTAGCGAGACATAGAGACGTAATCTGTACCCGGGGAATCCTTGGTTCACCGAGGGGCTAAGGCGCCTCGATCCACCGAGGTATAATGGTTGATTCATTTGTTGTGGGCACCGCGTGGCGAGTAGGAGTCAGTGCTGATCCTAACCCCTTGCATAGTTATCAATGCAATGGTGCTTTTACCCCTCAACACATGCCCCCACTCCCTAGTTCGAAGCGTAGGTTCAGGCGTAGGGAGTATAGCCTCAGATGGCACAATCCGGATGGAGGGGTCTGGATTTGACAGCCTGGGTAATGATGCCCTAATTAATGTCGTGCAGCCGCCTTGCCCTTACGGGACGGATCCATCATTTCTTAGGGACAACGATCGGGGAAGTGCCACGTAGCAAATCCTAATTTTCACGGCGCCTGCGATGGCGGTTCCGGGTACCTCGGTTGAGATGCCTTATCTTCCTTTTAAAGTGGTTTCTTTTGGGGGAAAGCAAAGTCGAAGCAGTGCCATTCCTGTTTACAGCGCTTTCTCTCTTCTTCTTGGAGAATATGGTTCCTCTGCTTCTTCTGTGACCCCATTCGGTGTCCTTTTTGACCTAGCAGCATGGTGAGTCCCAGCGACATGGTTTCAGAGATTGTTGCCGAGGACTTGGGGAGAATACGCCAGAAGTATGGCGTTCCTTCGGATGTCCTTTTGCGATGCTGGAACCCGAGCATAGGGTCTCGTAGGAACTGGAGAGTGGGATTTTTCTTTATGAAGATAGCCTGAAGGCAGGCCTCCGGTTTCCCCTTCACCCCCTGGTGAAGGAGATTATGAGGTTTTACAACATCTGCCCAACAATGGTGGCTCCTAACAGCTAGCGCAGTATCATCGAGTTTATCTTGATGTGTAGCCAGGTTCAGGTAACAGCAACTCTTCCCCTGTTCCATGCCTGTTACTATCTGATGTCTGGAAGGAACTCGGAGTGGTCCTATATCGGACCTCGGAGATCGTTCAAGACGATAACGGATAAGCCGTCGTCTATAAAGGAGTGGAAGGTCCGATTTTTATTGCCGAGGGGAACATCAGCTCTGACTTCCCGCGGGGATGAGGTAACTTTGTCAAGGACACGGAAGCGCATCCAGCTCTATCCAAACAGGAGAAGGAGGATCTAGAGGTCCTTCGTGACGGCCGAGTGTTTTCGGCTAATGACTTACTGTCGGAGGAGGCTCTTTTCACCGCCGGGCTTAGCCCCATCGACACACAAGGTAAGTCCTCTCCTTTTCTCCCTTTCTATTGATTTCATTCGAGCAAGTATATCTCATTTTGATTGTTTGCCCACTGTGCTTGCGGCCAAGAGATCTGCGCTGGCGGGCCGTATCAAGAAGGAGTTGGGCAAACGCCCAAGAGAGATCGGTAGTGGGGAAAGACGCAAGTCTAAGAAGAAGGTTCGCCTTTTCGAAGAGCGTTCGCCGGAGGCCGGGCGAGTCAAGGTTGGCCCGCACTCCTTGTCACTGAAGAAAGGGAAGGTGGGAGCGCCGGCGGTGAGAGAGGGATTTTCTTAATTGGGGGAAGAAGTTATAGTCGCGACGGAGGAGCAGAGAGCAGGGGAGGACTTAGGGAGGATCGCTGAGATCCCTTGTCCTTCGGTGGTGGAGATAGTGGACAGCTCGGACGGGCTTCGTTGGTCTATCCGGCAGTTCCCTCTTTGGAGATGAGTTGTTGCCAGATTCGGCGGAGGTCGGTATCCCGAGGGTTCCCTCCCCAAGCGAGAAGATGTCTCTAGCTTCGGCAGGAGAAATGGAGGGGCGACTATAGTCGTCGAGGCTTAGGATGAGTCTACCATCGAAGGGCCTCGTTCGGAGGGATTAAGGAGCGGTGATGTTGGGCCGACAGCGGCGGAGGCTCGAGAGGAGTCTTATGCTGGAGAGCTTCCTCCTGAAGAGGTTGGAGGAGCTGGCGAGAGGATCGAGGCATTGGTGGAACCCGTGGGGGAGGAGCAGATGTTGGTGATCGAAGAAGAACCCTTGGACGAGGGGGGAGAACAAGATAAGAATCTTCCAACCGAAGCTTCTCCCACTGAGGCTTTGGGGATATTGGCTCCTGGGTTGGCTGAGGTATCCAAGAATCCCATGCCAGAATTTTGCTGAAGGAGGCCAGGCGGTTGAAGGCTTCTCAGCCTGAGGTGGTCCGGACTAGTCCTTCGGATGTGCAGCCCGGTAGTTTGGACCCGCCATCGAGGCAGCGTTCGCTGCCCTGATGAGGTCGGTGTTGTACCGAGCGCAGGTCCCTCGGCGAATGAGTTCGTGACCTGGATCTCATTGACGCCGCATTTGGTCAGCGGAATGTAGCGAAGGATGTCCACCTCCTCCCTGAAATCGATAACCCCGCCCTTATGGAGCTCGCTAGGTCTTACGCCTCCCGGGTGAGTTGTTGTTCCAGAGTAATGGGTGCTTTCTGGTTGACTTGATTGCGCTTTCTTACTTGTGTTTTGTTTCATAGAGCGCTTTGATCACCAGGGCGCTATGCTGGCGCTTGAACCTGGCAACAGGGGCCAGTGTCCAGGCCAAGGAGGGTCAGCGCCGAGCTCCGGTTGTGAGCGGAGGCATCTGATAAACTCGAACGAGTTCTGGATGCTGCCAACGAGAACTTGGTGAAGGCGAGGGGACTGCATCAGGCCGCCCTCGACAAAGCGTCCAGGCTGAGGCTCGAAGTTAAGGAGCTACGTGAGCTCCAGACGAGGTATGACGAAGCATGCTCGGAGCTTTCACGAATCAGATCTAGGCATGCTGGAGAAATGGAAACTGTTAAAACATAGTTTGATGAGAGTTGGGATAGGCTAAGGAAAGATACTGCCGAGGAGAGGAGTCGCCTGAATAGAATGCTCCGCGAGGAGAAGATCCGGCAGCTGCAACATTGCATTATTGCTAGGGATGATAGGATCAAATGGCATCAGGAGAAAATAGCCAAGCTCGACGATGAGCTCTCCCAGTCCAGGGAAGAAGCTAGCAGCAGGCAGTCAAGGATCAATGACCTCAAGGATAGGATCGATCAGGTCAAGGCCGATAAGCTGAGGGCCTTCGGCGAGGTCGAGGAATTGGCCGAGAGAATAGCCCCAGGAGGGGGAGGTTCGATGTTGTCTCTTTAACTTCCCCTATTTTCTCATTGTTGCACCGACTAATCCTGCTTACAGATGGAGAAGGTGAAACTCGAGGGCCAAAGTCGATTAGAGGCCCTGCAAGGAGAGCTGGCATCGAGTCGCCGGAGGAGCTTGGAGCTCGAAGGTCAGGTCGCTAAGACCGAGAAGCAAGTTGCCTCACTTCAGAGTCAGGTCGCTGATGCTGAAAGGCAACTCGCCCTACTTCGGGGTGAATAGATGTGACCTGTGCTGAGGCGTTCCAGCTCGGTGTGGAGAGGTTCAAGCCAGGATATCTCGGGAGCATCCGAATGGGACCTCTCTTTCCTTGAGGTGGAGGGTCATGACGTGCGGACCCCTAGGACCGAGTTATCAGCAGAGACCAAATATGAAGAGGTCTCGGATATTGACGTAGATGCCCTCCTGGGGGCTGATGCAACTGTAGACTCGGGTATGGATGGTCGAAAGGGGAGAGCCATCCGAGCGACATAGGGGCGCCCGAGGCTCATCGATCGGCCATCTTCGAAGTGGGCGGACCGAGCCACGTTTCTCCAGTGCCGCCGCCGATGCCCTGAGGTCGGGCCCGTGCCCTGATAATTGAGTCTGGTTCGGATTTTGTATTATTATTCTTCTCTTTGTTGGCCGTCATAGAAGACTTCAATGAAATTTAAAAATTTCCTTGTCTCTATTATGCCTTTTTTCTCTTTTCCGCGTTATTTCGAGGATATTTAGTTCGAAGGAGTCCGACAGATCGAAGGGAGTCTGATCCCAAGATGGGGGCACCTCTCGAGCCTCATTGCTATTTATTGATCCTCTTCAGCGAGGGGGCGCAACTCTTCGTTTCCTACGAGCGCCCACTGAGGCGGTGACGCGTGGCAGTTTCCGCGATAGTGACGTTGGAGTTGATAGCTCGGGCGATCAAAATACCCGCCAGAAGTAGTTTAAATACGGATGGGGGGGATGCCATCGTTAATCACTTCTCCTGTTAACCTCCCAAAATTTAGGATAGTAGGATGGCTTCTGAAAATGAAGGGGGTCTACTGGAGCGCCAGATAATGGCGATGATGGCCACGGAGGGCAGGCCCCTCCGCGAGGGGGTCCCCATTGGAGCTGCATTTCGATAACTATCGACAGGGAGGACCTGTTGTTGATGCTCGCGCGACCGACTCCGGAGAGTCGAAGAATACTTGGCCATTCCACGAGGGAGCACGAGCTCCTTCGTTGGATAACCGTTAGCTGGAAGGGCAGGTGGCGACTCTCCAGCAACAAATTGCTATTCTTACCGCCGAGCTAAGTTTGCGGCATGGGAGAGCTCGGCAGCGCCTAGTGGATACGATAAGCCCAATGAGGGCTCGTGCGTCTTTTTCTTTTCTTTTTGTTTTTCTTTTTATGATGAATAAAAAGAATTTTTCAACTTTCATGTTCGCTGCCATTTCGAAATGTTCGTTCTCATCATGTGAGTCTTACGAACGAACCACCCCATTGGGGATCTCTGGTGATCTTGTCGAGACTAAGGTATGGTGTCCCCATTTTTGCGAGGTAAGGGGAACTCATAAGTTCCAGTCGCTCGGTTTTGCCGAAGCATAAGGAATGTCCTGTTAGCGTTGGGGCGAGAGTAGCTATCCCAGTTTGGACCGGGGGATAAGGGAACGTTCGGTTTTTACTGAATCAAAAAGAGATACCTCAGTTTTTTCCAAAGTAAGGAGACTATCTCGGCTTTGAGTCGAAGCAAAAAGCGATGTCTCGGTTTAGGCCGAAATATAATAGATGGTTCAGCTTCGGGCCGAAGCAGGAGATATCGGCGTGTCTTTATTGAGGAGTACTTGGCTTCTGCGCCTTTTTATTGCTCTGCCAGCGTTTTTCTTTTTCAAGGCGAGTTGGCTTTACGTGGGCGACAAGCATCCAGCTTTCATTGGGGGACATCTTTTTAGTGGGGATTTCCTAGGTTCGTCCATATCTCAGATTTGCAGGCGGTTTTTCTGCATTTAAGGCTCCCGATTCGAGATCGTGGGAAGATCTTCTGCCTTCCATAATGACCTGAGGGGTGCGCTCGGCGCGCTCTGATGTGTATCTTCCTGTTCTGGTGCGCCATGTGGCACCATGACTTTGCCGTTTTGAATTTTAAGGGTTCCTTCCTTAATGGCTGCTCCCGCTCGACTGCCTATAAAAAAGGGGGGGAGCAGACGTGCATAAGCACTTTTCAAAGCCTTTTCTCTTCGTAACTCAGAGATATGTTCATGGCTTTTTCTTTGAGGCCGAGAGCGGATGTCAAGTTGTTTTCCTTTTGGAGGTCGGCCTGACCCGGATAGCTGGGGTGATGGAGGAGCTGCTGAAGAGCGAGCTGTCCTCAAGGGAGGAATTCTTGGAGGTCATATGGAGAGCGCACGGGAGGCCCGCAGAAGTCATATGGGGAGTGCACGTATGCGCTTCCTTTGTGTCTTTTGTTGCTGGTCATGGGGATTACAGGAAATGCACGACATATGCCCCCCATGACTAGCATGAATTTCCCCCTCCCTCAGCTTGAATCCCTCAGTTCATCCGCCTGAGGAATCTTTCGCCATGTGAAGAGGAAGGAGGGATGTGGGTCTGCTGGTTCCCTGCTTATGTGCTTGGGCAGTGGCTAGCAGACTAGCATCCCACTTGAGGGGAAGGAGCCCTCAGCATCGGCATCTACAGGTCTTCGGCCCAGTTTGGGTCTTTTGGCCTACCCGTCTGAGGGATCAACGACTCAACTGGATTGTATGATTTCTCTGATTTCTTGGATGCTGCAGCGACACCAAAGGCCGAAGCTACTTTTTAATTCATTTTTTTTACTTCCTGCGCTGTAGTGCACTTGTAATACCTCTTCAGAGGTTGTATTTCTCATCGATTAATGGAATAAAGAAAGTTTTTTGTTCTTTCTTCTTTTTTCAAATGTTTGTAGATGTTTGCTTTTCCTTTTGGCATGATCATGCAGTCTTGCTTGTTTTAGGCGTACTGAGTCATGCTCGGCTCGTAAACTTCAATTGTGCTTGGGTAGCATTGCCTTCGTTAGGCATTTTCATAGTGTTTGACCCCCTTCGGAGGAGGCACTGGTCTCTGTTCAAGTCAGAGGGAGACATGGGCGATCTTACCGATTCACAAGATAGGCGCGACCCGATAAAAAAAGGGCTAAGTAGGTCTTTCCCTAAGGAGGAGAGACTTGTACAACTCTGCTGATGGGCAGAGAGAGGGATTGCTATTTGCGTTGAAGTATGATAGGACGTACCAGTTGCACAAAAATATCTGAGAAATTAACCTTGCTATTACTGCAGAATCGTCGGGGCCACTTGGCTTTGTCCAAGGCTTCAAAGATTAACAAGAAATTCGATTTGGCTTTGGCCGAGGGTTCTGATAGTAAGAGATGCATTTCGGCTATGGCCGAGGCTTTTAATAATAAGAGATGCACTTCGGCTTTGGCCGAGGCTTTTAATAATAAAAGGTGCACTTCAGCTCTGGCCGAGGCTTTTAGGGAGCCATTCGGGCATGACGAGGTTTTAGGAACCGTAGAGTGTATACCTGGTGGCGCCATGGCATAGGGAACATTGCTTGGCCCTACCGAGTTCGAAGACTGTTTGGAGATCACTCGGTTCAGCCGGGGCTCGTAAGCTGCCCGAATTCGACTGAGGCTCCGTTTGGCCCGGTCGAGGCTTGTAAGCTGCCCAATCCGGCCAAAGGCTTGCAGATCACTTGGCTCCCAGCCGTACTGGGACTGCTCGGGCATACCGAGTGTTCGTGGAATAGGATCCGGTCCAGCCGAAGTACGAGATTTAGCTTAGCCCCCGGGCATACCAGGAGTGCTCGGCCATACCGAGTCTTTATGGAATAGGACTCGGCCCAGCCGAGGTATGGAGATTTAGCTTGGCCCCTGGCGTACCGGGAGTGTTCGGCCATACCGAGTCTTTGTGGAATAGGACTCGGCCCAGCCGAGGTACAGAGATTTAGCTTGGCCCTCGGGCGTACTGGGAGTGCTCGGCCATACTGAGTCTTTATGGAATAGGACTCGGCCCAGCCAAGGTACGGAGATTTAGCTTGACCCCGGGCATACCAGGAGTGCTCGGCCATACCGAGTCTTTGTGGAATAGGACTTGGCCCAGCCGAGGTACGGAGATTTAGCTTGGCCCCCAGGCATACCGGGAGTGCTCGGCCATACCGAGTCTTTATGGAATAGGACTCGGCCCAGCCGAGGTACGGAGATTTAGCTTGGCCCCCGGACGTATCGGGAGTGCTCGGCCATACCGAGTCTTTGTGGAATAGGCTGAGGTACGGAGATTTAGCTTAGCCCTCGGGCGTACCGAGAGTGCTCGGCCATACCGAGTCTTTGTGGAATAGGACTCGGCCCAGCCGAGGTACAGAGATTTCCTGCTCAAGGAGGCGGCTCGGTCGTGCCGAGAATTGGTAAGTAGCATCTGTTTTTCATTATGACTTTTCAAAAAATGATTGTAGCGATCATGCCACGGATCATAGAAACAAGATGCCAAAACTGTAAATGGGGCAAGTCTATAGAAAGTGTACCCTACTGATGGTATATGCGGAGATTGTCTGAATTCCATGTCGAGGAATGGATTTTCCGTTCAGATCCTGGAGCTTGTAGGTACTGGGCCCGATGACTTCCGCCACTTGATAGGGGCCTTCCCAATTTCGAGACAGCTTTCCTTGTTCCAATGGCTTGGAGACGGATGCTTTCGGAGGACAAGATCGCCGGACAAAAAAGATTTCCCTTTGACTATGGTGGCATAATAGCGAGCCACTCTTTGTTGACAAGCAGAGCTACTCTAATCCAAGCTTTCTCTCTGATCTCCTCTACCAGGTCGAGGTTGGTGCGGAGCTGCTCGTCGTTAGTGTCCTCCGAGTAGCTCTCCACCCGCAGAGAGGGGAGTCCTATCTCCATGGGGATGATGGCTTCTGTGCCGAAGGCCATCCGGAAAGGGTCTCACCTGTGGGAACTCTCTGGGTGGTGTGGTAGGCCCACATGACGTGGTAAAGTTTGTCTGCCCATCTGCCTCGGGCTCTGGCAAGCCGAGCCTTGATCCCTTGAAGTAGGGTCCGATTAGTTACTTCGGCTTCTCCGTTGGCTTGCGGATGCCCGACTGATGTGAGGCGGTGACAGATTCCATGCTCCTCACAGAACTCTCGGAACTTAGGGTTATCAAACTACTTGCCATTGTCGATGATGATGGTATGCGGGAGGCTGAAGCGACAAATAATGGATCTCCACATGAAGTCCTTAGCTCGAGCTTCGGTTATCTGGGCAACTGCCTCGGCCTCGACCCACTTGGTGAAGTAATCAATGGCATCGAATAAGAACTTTCTCTATCCTGTGGCAAGGGGAAACGGGCCAAGGATGTCATCCCCCACTTAGCAAAGGGCCAAGTGAGGAAATAGGGACCAAGTTGACGGAGGGGAGCCTCTGAACATTAGAATGCCTCTGACAAGGGTCGCAAGCTTGGATGAGATCGTCAGCATCCTTTTGCATAGTGGGCCAATAATAACCCTGGCGTAGTACTTTTGGCATAAGGATCGGCTCCCCAGGTGGTTGCCGCAAATTCCCTCATGCACTTCCCGAAGAGCATAATCAGCCTCAAATGGGCGAAGGCACTTAAGCAGCGGCATGGAGAAGGACTGCTTATACAGTTGGTCATCGATCAGCACATAATGTGTGGCCTGCAATTTCAGCTTTCTTTCTTCCTTTCGGTCGGCTGGGAGCGACCCTTCTTTAAGATACTTAAATATGGGGTCGAACCAGGATGGTTCGGCCTCGACCTGCATCACTCGGTCAGCCTCCACGGTGCTGGGCTTTTCCAAAATCTCTAGGGGGAAACTTTCTCTTGGAATCCATTGATTCGTGGTTGCCAGCCGGGACAATAGGTCGGCGCATGCATTCTCGATCTTGGGATCTAAATGACTTCAAACTCGAGAAATGGGAAAGTAAGTCCACCTCTTGAAGATATCGAATCATGTTTGGCTCCCGGGCCTCGAACTCGCCCCGCACGTGACCGGCCACCAACTGAGAGTTGGTAAAGGCATTCAGCTTCTTCACTTTAAGGTCATGGGCAATTTGGAGTCCAGTAAGCAGAGCTTCATACTCAGCTTCTTATTGGAGGCTGAGAAGGAGAAGCGGACGCCGTATTCGAAGGTCGCCCCCTCTGGGCTGGTGAGGATTAAGCCAGCATCGGAGCCATTGGCATTAGATGATTCGTCAACGTGGACCAGCCACATGGCATCAGATCTCGGATGCTCAAAGGAGTTTGGAGTGGAGCCATCCTCGGGGATAGTGCATTCGAGGAGGAAATCAGCTAGAACTTGGGCTTTGATGGCCGAGCAAGGTTGGTATCAGATGCCATGCTCTCTTAGCTCGAAGGCCCATTTGGTCATTCTCCTTGATGTCTCTGGACGATGGACCACCGCTTTGATGGGTTGGTCGTCAGGACCGTCACAGAATGTGCTTGAAAATATGGTCGTAGCTTCTAAACCGACGTTATCAGGGCCAAAACCAACTTCTCAATCGGGTGTACCTTGTCTCGGTGTCTCAGAGCAGTTTGTTGACATAATAGATTGGCTTTTGGGTCTTGTTCTCTTCGTTGACCAGTACTGAGCCAATGACACCTTCCGAAACTGCTCAGTACAAGAACAACATTTCTCCTGGATTCGGACTGCTGAGGAGGGGTGGAGAGCCGAGATACCTTTTGAGGTCCTCGAATGATTTTTGACATTCGGGAGACCATTGGAAATTCTTAGCTGATCAGAGAGCTTTGAAGAAAGGAGGCATCTCTCGGCTGACCGAGCCACGAAGCGGTTGAGGGCCGCGATCCTTCCAGTCAGGCGCTGGACATCCTTGATGGACGTTGGAGGCGCCATTTGCTGAAGGGCCTGGATCTTTTGTGGATTGGCCTCAATGCCTCGCTGGGAAACCATGAAGCCTAGAAACTTCTCGGAATTGATACCGAAGGCGCACTTAGTCGGGTTGAGCTTCATTCAATATTTTTGGAGCATCGCGAAGCTCTCTGAGAGATCCTCAATGTGCTGGGATGCTTCTTTGCTTTTGACCAGCATGTCGTCGACGTACACCTTCATGTTACGGCCGATCTGCCCCTTAAAGACCTTGTTAACTAGCCTTTGGTAAGTAGCACTTGCATTTTTCAGACCGAAAGGCATGACATGGTAACAATAAGTACCTCGTCGGTTATGAAGGTGGTATTCTCTTCATCCTCGGGTGCCATTTGGATTTGGTTGTAGCCCGAATAGGCGTCCATGAAGGCCAGCATTTGGTGACCCAAAGTAGCATCTACAAGCTGGTCGATCTAGGAGAGAGGAAAGCTATCCTTCGAGCATGCTTTGTTGAGGTCGGTGAAGTCGATGCAGATCCGCCACTTGCCGTTTGACTTCTTCACCATAAACATTTGACAGCCAGCTAGGATAGTTTACCTCTCGAATGAAATTCGCCTTGATAAGCTTGTCGGCTTCTTTTTCAATAGCCTTCTGTCGCTCGGGGACGAAGCTCCTTTTCTTCTGTTTAATGGGCCGAGACATCTCGTCCACATTGAGACGGTGGACGAGAACGTCTGGGCTGATCCCTGGCATATCAGAGATGGACCAGGCGAAGACATTAGCATTCTTTCGGAGAAAGTCGATCAACTCCAGCCGAGGTTTCCCCTTCAGTAGTGACCCAATCTTTATAGTTCGGTCGGGCCAGGCTTCGTTCAGCGGTACCTCCTCCAGCTCTTCGGCTGGCTCTCCTCGATGCTCGGCAAAATCCTTTCGAGCGTCCAGCCCGTCAACCTCGGGCAGTTTGGACTGAAGGCTGGTGACGAAGCATTACCGAGCCATAGCTTGGCTTCCTCGAACAACCCCAATTTTCTATTCGGTAGGGAACTTAATGACTAGATGCGGGATGGAGACAGTAGCTCTGAGGGACATTAGGCCGGGTCTCCCAAAGATTGCATTGTAGGGCGACCGAAGCTTGGTCACCAGAAAGTCTGTGTGAACAGTGGCAACACAGGGCCAAGTTCCTGCTCGGACCGTCAAGGTCATGACTCCCTCTGGGGTAATAACATCGCCGGTGAACCCCATTAGGATGGAGTCCACGGCTCGGAGACTCTCCATGAGCATTTTCATTTTCGCAAACACATCGAGGTACAGAACATTGACAGAGCTCCCACTATCAATAAGAATCCGGCTTACATCATAATTGTTTAGATTGAGAGATACAACCAGCGCATCATCATGCGGGAACTGTATCTTCTAGAGATCATCATTGGAGAAGGAGAGCTCATCAGTTTGTGCTCTCTTTAGTGCCAAATCTTCTTCATCATCCCGCCGGCCCGACGGACTACCGACCGCCTCAATCACATTGATATGGCCAGCAACCGGGGGATTTGGAGAAGGAGGCTACTGAGGCTCAGGCTGGCGGTTACCCCCATTTCTTGGCTCGGGCACTCCCCTGAATTGTTTCAGTCGGCTCCGCTGGATGAGCCTCTCGATTTCATTCTTCAGCTGCCAGCATTCTTCGGTGTCGTGGCCATGGTCCCGATGGTAGC
>UESW01003873.1:459527-515769 GCA_900491605.1 Calamus simplicifolius | reverse complement strand
AATATCATTTTGGGGATACGCATTAGAATCAGCTTGTCATATTCTTAATAAGGTTCCAAGTAAGTCTGTTTCTAAAACTCCACATGAGATGTGGTATGGACATAAACCGGTTATCACCTATCTGAGAGTCTGGGGGTGTCCGGCTTATGTGAAACGTGCAAAATCAGACAAACTTGAACCCAAATCTGACAAATATTTTTTCATCGGCTATCCGAAAGAAACCAAAGGATATTACTTCTACAATACTGAAGAACAAAAGTTGTTCATTAGTAATAGAGCAGTTTTTCTTGAAAAGGAGTTCCTTAGTGAAGGAACAAATAGCTCTAATGTTGAACTTGAGGAAGTTCATCAAGTAGAAGGAACAACACAAACCAGTGAACCCTTAGAATCTGAGTTGATTAGATCAAACTCAAAACCCATTTTAGATGCACCATTAAGGCGATCTGGTAGAGTACCACATCAACCGGACAGATACTTAGGTTTCTTGGTCCAGAACGATGATCCTGTTGAACTCGATGAGAACAACGAGGATCCGATCACCTATATGGATGCTATGCAAAGGACTGACTCTAATAAATGGCTTGATGCCATGAAATCCGAACTTGATTCCATTGAAAGGACAATAATGTATGGACATTAGTTGACCCACCCGAAGGGATAAAACCCATAGGGTGTAAGTGGGTTTTCAAGAGGAAAAGAGGCGCAGACGGAAAGGTAGAGACCTATAAAGCACGTCTGGTTGCCAAGGGTATCATCAACGTTATGGTATTGACTATGACGAAACGTTTTCTCCTGTGGCAATGCTGAAATCCATTCGGATTATGCTAGCTATAGCAGCACACTTCGATTATGAGATTTGGCAGATGGATGTTAAAACCGCTTTTCTAAATGGTGATTTAGAAGAACAGGTGTATATGATACAGCCTGAAGGTTTTATATCTGAAGACGAGTCTAAAGTGTGCAGGCTACAGAAGTCTATTTATGGACTTAAGCAAGCATCTAGGAGTTGGAACATACGATTTGATAAAGTGATCAAATCTTATGGCTTTATTAAGAATAAAGAAGAACCTTGCATTTATAAATGGGCTAACGATTCTGTTATTGTATTTCTTGTATTATATGTGGATGATATTCTCTTAATCGGGAATGATATCCCTGCATTACAAGGAATAAAGACATGGTTATCATCACAATTCTCCATGAAAGATCTGGGAGAAGCATCATACATCCTAGGGATGAAGATCTATAGAGATAGATCTAAGAGGATGCTTGGTTTATCCCAATCTACGTACATTGACACAGTGCTAAAGAGGTTTAGCATGGAGAATTCCAAGAAAGGCTATCTTCCGATAGGCCATGGAATTCATCTTTCTAAGAAGGATTGTCCGACAACTCCTAATGAAAGAGAACGTATGAGTCGAATTCCATATGCTTCGGCAGTAGGATCGATTATGTACACCATGACATGTACAAGACCAGATGTGGCATACTCACTAGGAGTAGTGAGTAGATACCAATCTGATCCAGGAGAAAAACACTGGCAAGTTGTTAAGACAATCCTTAAGTATTTGAGAAATACTAAGGACCAGTGGTTAGTCTATGGAGAGTCTGATTTGAAACTTGTTGGATATACTGATTCCAGTTTTCAATCAGATCATGATGATAGCAAAAGTGTATCGGGTTTCGTGTTTATCCTAAATGGTGGAGCTGTTTGCTGGAAAAGTTCCAAGCAACATACAGTGGCAGATTCGGTGTGCGAGGCAGAGTACATCGCTGCATCAGATGCTGCGAAAGAAGCTGTGTGGCTGCGAAAGTTCATCTCCGAGCTTGGAGTGACACCTTCCATAGATGAACCAGTCCTGTTATACAGTGACAGCACTGGTGCCATAGCTCAAGCAAAGGAACCACGAGCACATCAGCGCACCAAGCACATACTGCGCCGGTTTCATCTTATTCGAGAGATAGTAGACCGAGGTGACATAAATCTTCAGAAGATTGATGGAAAGGAAAACCTAGGTGACCCATTTACTAAAGCACTCAGCATCAAGGAGTTTGACAACTATAAGTTGAAGATGGGTATTAGATACTGTAATGAGTGGCTTTAGGCTAAGTGGGAGTTTGTTGGGAATTGTATCCTAAAGCCAATCATTTGATGATTGTGCTAATGTAAATTGTATATAAATTGATATATTAATAAAAGTTATTTGGCAGTTTATTCATTACAAGAAACATCTTCTTAATACTCCTGAAAGTAATGAAGCCCTTAGGATCTTCCTCACGATAAAGGAGGATTTATCTTAGAAGGTCCTTAAAAGAGTTCGCGACCAAATGATATACTATGACAGGGCCATAGTACTATCAATTATAGGACGTTGTATATCATATTTGTTGGTTATCCTCTTAACCAAGGAGTGTAGAGACACTGGTATGACATACAGGTGAAAGTGTAGGAGTACATTTCACCGAACGTGACTCATTTCCGGATACTCTGCTGTCAAGAGTTAATCCGAGAAGATATAGGTATAAGTATCCTTCAGACCTGAAGATCACAACCAGTGGCTTACAAGCAACTCATTGTACTTAGGTGCCGGACCACCTGGATTTCTAATCCAGCTACGAAAGGTTACTGGGTGCAGTCAAGTACTTGTGGTAGTCAGTTGTGGATCAAGATGGAATTTGACCTATCCCATTAAAAGGAGAAATGCTTGTGTTTCAATTTAGCAAGACCTTGGCCAAGGCACTTCATGTGAAAGTCACATGATCACTAAAGTTGAAATCACTTTATGGATTTGCTATTTAGAGTTGACAGGCTCTTAAGCCATCCTTAGCATTTGTGGTCAAGAGGATGAATTATACGGTAACTGTTTCTTAGGGTTCTTGGAGTTTGCTCGGCAACTCTTCGACCTATCCGGACGTCGGGTTCCATTGCTAGATGGGCACATCGATTAGTATAGAAAGTTGTTTCTATGCTACCGGCTTAGGTTCGAACCTAGAGAGTCACACGCATAGAAGTTTCCTAGGATGATCTATTTGCTGATCAACGATTGAGAATCGTATATGATTTAATTAATCAATTTGATTGATTGAATTATCTCAATTGGGTTAAGTACAATTGAATAAGATTCAATTTGGTTTAAGTCTATTAGAAGGACAAGTCAATTTCAAATATTGATTTGAAATTAGACTTGATTTGAATTTAAATAGATTCAGGACTAGCCAAATTTGATTTGGGCTTGGACCATGATCTATGTGGGTTAAGTCAAATAAATTCAGATCAGAACCCAAACCTCTCGAATATGGATCTCATATGATGAGATGGCTAAAATCTCATCTCATGAGATAGAATTTAATGCATGACATTTATTTACCGAACGTCGGATTTATCCTCGTCTCTTTGGTTTTCTCCGAACGACGGAACTAAACCAAACGCCGCGACTCCTTGGTTTTCTCCGAACATCGGAATTAAACCAAGCGCCGCGCCTTCGGCGTCTCTTCGCTTTTGCCAAACGACGGATTCTTAAATGTCAGAATTAAATGTCAAGGCTAAATCGAGACTATAAATAGAGGGCATTCCCTCACCAGAGAACACAGAACAAAAAATAGAACAACAATACACGATTTGTCATGGATTGTAATTCTAAATTATTGGGATTGTAATTCTAAAATGTTAGAATAGAAAATCCTGGTGATTCTGGTGTTAGCGGAAGCCTGGTGGATCTTGGAGGAAGATTCAAGTGAGAGGATTCAAGATCAGCAAAGCTATTTTTCCGCGAGCTAGCACTCCCAGAAATCTGATCATTCGGGGCTTCGCGTGGACGATACTAGAGGCCGGACGATTGAACGGCTGCAGAGCAATAAGGATTTACCTACTGTTCTTAAGGTAAGTGATTTGATCCCTAGATCTTAAGGCAGGCTTCAAGATAATAGTGTGACTAGTCATCTTGAAGATCAAGATATGATCTTGATGTTTTTATATGCATATTTTAGATCAAACGACCCTGAATATATAGGCAAAGATATGATCTTGATGCATATTAGATAGATTAATATGTAATCTTTTAATTTCCGCAATGATAATAGTTATCAATTTTAAAATGCATGCCTCGGAGACTATTTCTCCCTACACGGCCTCCTTAGGAAGGTGCGAGCAGGAGCAGTTGGATGGGGAGCTTCATGGTGTCCTTGAATCAGATGGGTTAGAGCTTGGACCTGCTGGACCAGTGTGGCAAACTGGTCCTGGGTCACTGGGGCCGCTGGTGGCGATGGAGTCTCAACTGGTGGCGGCGGCGATGCCACACTGCTCACCGGATCAGGTCTTTGGGAGGCAACCTGATCCCGGGCTTCAGAAGTAGCCCTCCTTCGATTGGCCATTGGAGGGGTTCTCTTCAAGATCGAGATCCTTATCTCCTTTTTTCAAGTTTATGGGACTTGAGGACCCTTCCTCTAGCGCCAATTTGTTGCTGCTGGAATCCGTCCTCCGACTCAGGCGCGTCGAGCTTCAGATTGGGCTCCCTCCTGGGTGGACCTGCAAAATAGTCCTCACGCGAGAGGCGTTGGGGTGGCCCTCTGCAGAAGACCCTTTCGACGCTCAAGTCAGCGGAGATCAACAACGAACAAATATGGGGAGAAGGCTTTCGCTGAAGAGTCCCTCCAGGGTGGCCTTTTGGGAGCTCCGAGCAGAGCGTCAATGGCGGAAAGGGGTGAGCAGAGACAGAATGAGAGTAGTGCTTAGAATGCGCCAGGAATACTCTTACCTTAGAGAATCTATGACTGTGTTATTTATAGGCGTTCACCTAACTCTTTGGGCGCGTCATAAGAGGTCTGAAAGTTTTTGGATTCGAGGCTGATTCGAATCCTGTTGTGAGGCCGGTAGGATCCGTATCTGGTTAGTTAGAGGATCGACGGCCAAGGGGGCTATCCGATGCTTTGAGATTCAGCGATCATATAGGCTCTAGGCCATTTCCGGTACTATAGGCATGATTGGCTATGTGGATCCTTGTTCGGTCATCATGGTTCCGTAGAGGTAGGTGCCTGAGTGCCTCGGTCGGGCCAAGGCACAGAGAACAGCTTGATCCGCCGAAGTATGGAAAGGCTCGATTTGCCGAGGCATGACAAAGGAGTAAGCTGGGCGTAAGGACGGTTTGATTCCGCATAGGTGCTGATATTGCTCGGGCAGGCCTAGTTATATGGATCGCTCGAAGTAAGACCGAGAGATAGGGATAGCTCGGCTAGCGAGACATAGAGATCGCTCGGGCTGGGGCCGAGAGATAGGGATAGCTCGGCTAGAGCCGAGAGATAGGGATCGCTCGGACTAGGACCGAGACATATGGGTAGCTCAGCTAGCGAGGCATAGAGATCGCTCGGGCTGGGGCCAAGAGATAAGGATAGCTCGGCTAGCGAGACATAGAGATCGCTCGGGCTGGGGCCGAGAGATAGGGATAGCTCGGCTATAGTCGAGAGATAGGGATCGCTCGGATTAGGACCGAGACATATGGGTAGCTCGGCTAGCGAGGCATAGAAATCGCTCGGGCTGGGGCCGGAGATAGGAATAGCTCGGCTAGCGAGACATAGAGACGTAATTTGTACCCGGGGAATCCTTAGTTTGCCGAGGGGTTAAGGCGCCTCGATCCACCGAGGTATAATGGTTGGTTCATTTTGCGGACACCGCGCGAAGTGAGAGTCAGGACTGATTCTAATTCCTTGCACGATTATCAATACAATAACGATTTTACCCTCAATAAGAAGTATTATTTAAAATAATATTTTTAAAAAACATCATTTTTTTTTTCTGTCCATCATAAAAGGCATCATTTAAAATGACAAATGATGCTTTTGACTTTAATACGGTTTTCGTAAAATTTTTACCTTTTGCACCATATCATGACATCGGTTTCAAAAAAGGATTTCATGCTTTTGAAACTCGCTTATGAGTTTCGTATCACTCACGCGCAGACCCACATACAGACAAATTATCACATTCGATGTGAATTATTTTGCATCAAAACAGTGTACAAAGAGTATATAAGCGTGCTAGTTTTCAGCACCACTCATGGCACCGGTCCCCTGGGGTCATTAGGG
Organism: Calamus simplicifolius; assembly: GCA_900491605.1. Taxonomy (NCBI): domain Eukaryota; kingdom Viridiplantae; phylum Streptophyta; class Magnoliopsida; order Arecales; family Arecaceae; genus Calamus; species Calamus simplicifolius. The sequence continues at coordinate 509,691 of UESW01003873.1, read as the reverse complement.
GGATGTTAGCAGTGGCATGTGGGCCCCATCAACCAGCCTATTGATCCAGACTGTTACCTTCAACATGGAGCGGTGCCGTTTTGCGCTTGGTTTCCCCAACATGTAATAAATTCGCCTCAAGCCCCAAACTTTCGCTCAAAATATGCTTTGATCCTTAAATTTTTTCTTGCTCTAATTTAATCTTTTATATTTTAAAGATATTATATTTTTAATGTTCAACAACATTACATTATTTAAAATTAATAGAATAATTAATATACCATTTTAATAGAACTATGAATATTAACAAATGCATTATTATATCAGGGTGATAATACTTCATCAAATAGAACGTGAGAAATGCAATATATTTAAAAGATATAAAGTTAAACTATAATAATTAAAATTTTAAAAATTAAAAATAAATTTTAAAAATAAATTGATGATCAAAGGTATATTTTAGCCCTTTTTATTTTAAATAACATTTAGTAATAAATTTAATTGAGCACCATCAACTGCTCTTCAATTTTAATTGACTATTATTATTTTATTTTAAATAAAGAGGAATTGTTAATTTTATTTTGTGGAACACACTAGCACTAGCATGGGGTTTATGATGGTTGAATTTAATTGAAAGAAGGAATGGAATTCTACACGATGCAAATTTTGCAGCGCAGAGCGTCCATCGTTCAGAACTGTATCTGTATTAATAAATAACTATTTTGCGCAGTTATCTATATATATATATATATATATATATATAATGATCATCTAGTATATACTTAATATTCTTTGATGGGGTTTATGATGGTTGAATTTACTATATATATACATATACCATAGAGGACCCGTTGCCACCTGCGGTATATTATATCGCTGTCCATCTGGCTCGCACTCGCTTAGTAACTAGTGTTTTGAACATTAGATCGGACTGATTAATCGAATCGGTTCAATCAAAAATTAATTTAAGTATAATTAATTTTATTATTAAAATTAATTTTTATATGATTTTATAAAAATTAAAAATTTATTGAATCGATCGAATTTAAATGATTCAATTTAATTTTTAAGTTTTTTAATTTTTTTTATTGAAATTAATTTTTATTATTTTTATATTATTAAATTAAAAATTAATTATAAAATTATAAAAAAATTAAATTAATTTATTCGATTGACCTTATGATCTTATGCTCTAAATGTTAAGCTGATTTATTATCCGATTTTTATAACATTGCCAACAACGACTGAAAACAAAATGCGGATTGGAATTGTTGTCGCCGGAATCTGCTCTCCGACTCGAGCGCGTCCGGTCTCCTGATCGAGCTCCCTTCTGGGTGGACTGCAAGGAAGCCTACACACGGGAGGCGCTGGGGGTAGCCCTCCGCGGAAGACCCTTCGATGCTCAAGTCAGTAAGGAACCGACGAACAACAAGATGAGAGGAGAAGGCTCTCATCGGAGAGTTCCTCTAGAGAGCTCTGGGCAGAGCAACAATGGCGGAATAAAGGGCTAAGAGCGGTAGAGTGAGCAAGTGCGCAGAGAGAAAAGAAGGGGAATAGCGTCTGAGAATGCGCGCGTACCTCAAGGGGTCTGAAACTGTAGTATTTATAGAGGATCACCTGATCGTTAGGGAGGAGCATCGTGGGCTCGAAGGCCGTTGGGATTTGAATCCCGTTTGTTACGAGTCTGGTAGGATCCGTAACAAACTGGATTCGAATCCCAACGGCCTTCGGGCCCACGACACTCCTCCCTAACGATCAGGTGACACTGCAGTTCTAGACCCCCTGAGGTACGCGCGCATTCTCGGATGCTATTCCCCTTCTTTTCTCTTTGCGCACTTGCTCACTCTACCGCTCTTAGTCCTTTATTCCGCCATTGTTTCTCTGCCCAGAGCTCTTTGGAGGAACTCTCCGGCGAGGGCCTTCTCCTCTTATCTTGTTGTTCGTCGGTTCCTTACTGATTTGAGCGTCAGATGGTCTTCCATGAAGGACCACCCAGTGTTTTCGTATGTAGGCTTCCTTGTAAGTCCACCCAGAAAAAAGCTCGATCAAAAAATTAAACGTGCCCGAGTCGAAGAGCAAATTCCTGCGACAACAGGAATGAACTGCAAGTCAACCTCTTTTCCAGGCTGCCAACTTGAATACTTGATGAATAGAAAAGGCTCGACCATGTGAACGCGGCCGCAAGGCTTCATGAGTAAAAGTTCTCGAAGGATATTTTATAGGCTAGAAAAAGTCGAATTTCTTAACGCACTTCCATAACATAATACTACTGTTGAGATTCGACACGTGGATGCCACTATGTCTTTTGTGGTTGGTCAAAAGATGACTGCTCCTAGGTGAGGTCAAAAGATAACCGCTCCTAGGATTTAGTAGATCTGGCACTAAACCCGCTGGATTTTCAAATCTATATGCTCCATGCTCGGCCGTTGGACGATGATGCTGGGCTTGGATTCAAGTGATAAAAAATATTATCAGATCTTTGAGATAAGCTTGGATATGTTAATCAACTTGTGATTTAATTTGGATTGTGAAAAGTAGATCCAACGCATTCAGACTTGAAGTGAAACCCTGCTCAATACTCTTTCTTACTTTATTGAAGGAGTCTTACTTGAACTACTCCCTCTCCTTTCATCCTAATAACCCTACCTTCTCCTACCTTTTCTCAATTATGTTTGAATGTTTATTATTTATCGCAATGGATGGCTATTTACAATATTCTCAAATATCATTATTATTTTTAAATTTATAGTTGCTAACTTGTATGCTACCAATATTAGTTTTTTTTAGGATCAAATTTAAATTTTATTCAAATAAAAATTTACATTTAAGTTGATATTCTTTTATTATTTTAAAATTTAATTATTTCATATTTTGATTACCATCTACTTTATTTTTTTTAATAACAAAGAAGTAGATTTAAAACCTTATGAAGTCTTTGTACAAGAAATTTGTATAAATTGATGCGAAGTAAAATTGTCATTGCACCAACATTCGTGTATATGGCGAAAAGATTGGAGCCACTTTCAATTCCTGACTCGTTAACTATCATGTTGGAAAAAGATAAACTGCCATATGATATGGCTGATGAAGCCACGTGTGAGTTAACGGTGAAAGTTAAGGTGCCCCAGCCTCCTAGATGGCCTCATCTCCGAAAGTGGCCCCAACTGCCAAGGCGGCCTCGTCTCCGGACTTGGCCCCAGGCTCTAAAGTTGGCTCTAGTCGACCTCGGCATCAACTCAGCCCCAAGGCGGCCTCATCTTCGAAAGTGGCCCCAGCTTCCAAGGCAGCCTCATCTCCGAATTTAGCCCTAGCTTCCAAGAAGGCCTCATCTCCGAACTTGGCTCCAGTCGGCCTCAGTACCGACTCGACCCCAGAGTCGACCCTAGCACCGACTCCGAAGTTGGCCCAGTCGACCCTAGCACTGACTCTAAAGTCAGCCTAGTCGGCCTCAGCACTGACTCCAGAGTGGTCTCCTCACTGACTCTAGAGTTAGTACCGACGCCATCGTCAATCTCGGCGTCAACACCAAAGTCGGTCTCCGAACCTCGGCAGGGCTGAGCTATCTCCAAACCTCGGCAGGGCCGAGTTATCTCAGTGCCTCGGAAGGGCCGAGCTATCTCCAAACGTTGGTAGAACCGAGTTATCATAGTACATCTCTAGTATCGATCCTCATCCCTTCAATGTAAGCACCATTGCTGCTTCAAACCACGCCGAATATCTCAAAGGATGAACCACCCTAATCGCAAGGATCGTAGAATGAGCTTCCTAAAATGAAAATGGAAGTTAAATACAGTACTTCGTCCATGATTAACGAGATTTTAAATTTTTGATAAAGTGCTCGTCAACTTTATCAACTATCATCCCCCATAACCGTTGGGATTCTGGCCTTATCAGATGCCAACTCCCTAAAATATACACAAAAAATCAGGTAACGGCTCACCTCTCGGCAGCATACAAATACTAAGTCCCAGAACCCTCTAGGTACGCTCTCGAAGATAATCTAAGCCCAAAGAAAACTCTAGCAAAGGCTATTGCTCCTGAAAAATTATCTCGAGGAGAAAGATCCTTCTACTGGAGCCTTCTCTTCTCATCTGATTGTTGGAGATTTTTACTGACTTGGGCATCGAAGGATCTTTTATAGGGACCACCCCCATGTTTTTATGTAAAGACTGCCGTTACAGGTTCACCCGGACGAAGATCGTCATCCAGATCCAGACGTGGGCCGCACCCAGTCGAAGAATGAAATTCCGCCGCAATAGATTGGCGCTAAAGAAAGGGCCTCAAGTCCCGTTAAACTTGTAATCAAGGAGACAAGGTTTCTAACAAGAATAACGATTCCTCAATGGCCAACCGTAAGAGAGCAACCACAGATGCTCCTGATCATGCCAACTATCAAAGGACTGATCCCACAAATAACACGACACCCTCGCAGCCGTCATCGACCGAGGTTCCTCCACCGCTAGCAGCTCCAATCACCTAGGACCAATTTGTCATGCTGGTCCAACAAGTGATGTTCCTCTTTCAGCTGGTGCAAGGGCTTCATTGGGGTCCTCTTTCCGCTGCACCCACTCAGCAGTTTTCTAGTGGAACAGTCATCCCGGTTCTACTGGTGGTCCCTCCGCCCAATCCACTGGAAGCCACCAGCCTCCCACGATAGCTCAACCATAAAGAAGTTGAATCAACACCGTAGAAGGAAGGAGATAGAAGTCTGCTCAGATCCCATCGGGCTCACTCCTTACCTCTGGTATTCTTTTGCCACGACTCAATGCAGCGGCCATGATCCTTTCGTCCCATCTCTCTTACTGCTCGGGATGATGAGCTGCAATGACAACTATCCACACCGAACCTACTGATGGCTGGTGCTATTAAAATGATTGCCCATACCAAATCCTATCAGGTACGGCCAAGCAAAGAGAAGAACGGTTTGAAAGGGTCCGATGCAAGGGGTTCACCTCTTCAAATAAGGACATCAAAGAGATACAATGCCTCTAGGATATAAAACTCGGATAACTTCTGAGCAATGAAGACCTTCTAGGGATACAGTACCCCCAAGATATGGAACTTGGATCATCTTTGAGCAATGAAGACCTTCAATAGATACAATACCTCGAAGACATAGAAAGATTAAACCCCGAATATATTACTAGTAAAGTATGTCTGAACTGAGCCATTTTGCTTATTATAATAAAACTTTACTCTTCGATTCAAATATTTCTTATTAAATAATAATCTTCCTTAAGTTGTAGATGAAAAGTATGTCGCGTCCAATCTTTGAACTACGGGTCCCTTTCTATGAACCTTGGAAGGATTAAGTAAATTTCTTTGTATCTCGGCATGGCCGGGGAACATTCTCCAAACCTTGGCAAGGCTAAGTAAAAATTTCTCCGTACCTCAGCAGGACCGAGCAACATTCTTCGAACCTTGGCAGGGTCAAGTAAAAATTTTTTCATACCTCGGCACAGCCGAGCAACATTCTTCGAACCTTGGTAGGGCCAAGTAGAAATTTCTTCATACCTCGGCACAGCCGAGCAACATTCTCCGAACCTTGGCAGGGCCAAGTAAAATTTTTTTGTACCTTAGCAGGGCTGACCAACAATCTTCGAACCTTAGTAGGGACAAGTAAAAATTTCTTTATACACTATAAGAAAATACTGAGATAGCGACGCAAATTTAGCGACGCATCTTTGCATTGCTAAATTGCGATCAAATTGCAACGCCTTTAACGACAAAAAATAGCGACGCATTTAGCTATGCAATTGCGACGCATAGCTCAAAAAATATTAAATTTTAATTTAGCGACGCAAATAGTACGTCGCTAGTTTAAGAAAAATTAATATTTATAAAATAAAATTATGAAATAAAAATATTGCAATGCATTTCATTGCATCGCAATGTTTTTTTTAAAATTAATTATGTTAAATAGCGATGCATTAGCGACACAATAAACCAAAAAATTAAAAAAAATAATTTTTAATTTTGCGACGCAAGTATTGCGTCGCAATTTTTTTTAAAAAGAAAACATTGCGATGCAATAAGGTGCGCCACAATTATTTAAGAAAAATTAATTTTTATAAAATATAATTATGAAATAAAATATTGCTACGCAACTCAGTGCGTCGCCATTTTTTAAAAAAATTAATTATGTTAAATAGCGACGTATTAGCGATGCAATAAACCAAAAATAAAAAATTTAATTTTTCATTTAGCGACGCAAAAAATGCGTCGCAATTTTTTTTAACAGATTAAAGTTTATAAAATATAATTAAAAGATAAAAAAATTAAAAATAAATATTGCGATGCAACAAAATGCGTCACAATTGTTTTAAAAAATTAATTTTATTACATACGTCGGATCGATCGTCGACGACCGGGATCATGGCTTGGATCAATTGCAACCGTCGGATCGTCGTCGATCGGATTGATCACAACGGTCCGAGATCAATCGTCGTCGACCAGGATCATGGCTTGGATCAAACGAAACCGTCGGATCGTCGCCGATCGGATTGATCGCAACAGTCTGAGATCGATCATCGGCGACCGGAATCATGGCTTGGATCGATCGCAACCGTTGGATCGTCACCGATTAGATTGATCGCAACGGTCCGAGATCGATCGTCGCCGACCGGGATCATGGCTTGGATCGATCGCAACTGTCGGATCGTCGCCGATCAGATTGATCGCAACGGTCCAAGATCGATCGTCGCCGACCGGGATCATGGCTTAGATCGATCACAACCGTCGGATCGTTGCCGATCGAATTGATCGCAACGGTCCGAGATCGATCGTCGGCGACCGAGATCATGGCTTGGATCGATCACAACCGTCGGATCGTCGCCAATCGGATTGATCGCAATGGAACGAGATCGATTGTCGGTGACCGGGATCATGGTTTGGATCGATCGTAACCGTCGGATCATCGCCGATCGGATTGATCGCAATGGTTCGAGATCAATCATCGCCGACCGGGATCATGGCTTGGATCGATCGCAACCGTCGAATCATCGCCAATCAGATTGATCACAACGGTCCGAGATTGATCGTCGCCGACTAGGATCATGGCTTGGATCAATCGCAATCGTCGAATCATCGCCGATCGGATTAATCGCAATGGTCCGAGATCGATCGTCGCCGACCGGGATCATGGCTTAGATCGATCGCAATCGTCGGATCATCGCCGATCGGATTGATCGCAACGGTCCAAGATCGATCATCACCGACCGGGATCATGGCTTGGATCGATCACAACCGTCAGATCGTCACCGATCGGATTGATCGCAATGATCCGAGATCGATCATCTCCGACCGGGATTATGGCTTGGATCGATCGCAACCGTCAGATCGTCGTCGATCGGATTGATCGCAACGATCCGAGATTGATCGTCGGCGATCGGAATCATGGCTTGGATCGATCGCAACCGTCGGATCATCGCCGATTGAATTGATCGCAACGTCCGAGATTAATCGTCGCCGACCGGGATCATGGCTTGGATCGATTGCAACCATCGATCGTCGCAAATCGATGCGTTACAATTTTTTAAAATAATAAATTATGTTAAATAGCGACGCATTAGCGATGGAATAAACCAAAAAATTAAAAAAAATTTAATTTAGCGAAGCAAGTATTGCATCGCAATTTTTTTAAAAAAAAGTGTTATAAAAAAATATAAAATAAAACATTGCGGCGCAACCATGTGCGTCGCAATTATTTTAAAAAAATTAATTTTTATAAAATATATTATGAAATAAAAATATTGCGACACAAATCGGTGCGTCGTAATTTTTTTAAAATAATAAACTATGTTAAATAGCGACGCATTAGCGATGCAATAAACCAGGAAAATAAAAAAATTAATTTAATGATGCAAGTATTGCGTCACAATTTTTTTAAAAAAATAAGTGTTATAAAAAATATTAAAAATAAAACATTGCGACGCAACCATGTGCATCGCAATTATTTTTAGAAAAATTAATTTTTAAAAAATATATTATAAAATAAAAATATTGTGATGCAAACTAGTGCGTTGCAATTTTTTAAAATAATAAATTATGTTAAATAGCAATGCATTAGCGACGCAATAAACCAAAAAATTAAAAAAAAATTAATTTAGCGATGCAAGTATTGCGTCGCAATTTTTTTTAAAAAAATAAGTGTTATAAAAATATTAAAAATAAAATTGCGACGCAACCATGTGCATCACAATTATTTTCAGAAAAATTAATTTTATAAAATATAATTATGAAATAAAAATATTGCGACACAAAACGGTGCGTCGTAATTTTTTTAAAAAATAAATTATGTTAAATAGCGATACATTAGCGATGCAATATACAAAAAATTAAAAAAATAATTTTTAATTTAGCGATGCAAGTATTACGTCGCAATTTTTTTAAAAAATAAATATTATAAAAATTATTAAAAATAAAACATTGTGACACAACCATATGCATCATAATTATTTTCAAAAAAAATTAATTTTTATAAAATATAATTATGAAATAAAAATATTGTGACACATTAGCGACGCATTTTTCCAGAAAATAAAAAAAAATTTACCGGGCATTGCCGCCAAATTAGCGACGCATTAGCGACGCAATTATTTGCGTCACTAATTTTTGCAAAAAATAAAAAAAATTTGCCACCGATCAATATAGCGATGGATTAGCGACGCATAATTGCGTCGCTAATCCATAATAAATTAAAAAAAGTAGCGAGGGATCCGCAAAATTGCGTCACTAATCCCTAATATATAAACTGAGTCACGCCCGCCCCCTCCCACGGCCTCTTCTTCTTCCTCTTCTTGCCCTAACCCGCCGTCTTCTCCTCCGGCTCCCCCCGCCCCCTCCCCCTCCCTGGCGCTACGAACCCACTGGTGGCGCCCCCCACCCCCCCGGTGCAAAGAACCCCGGCGGCGTCCCCCTTTTAGTGAGGAAAGCCCCGTTTTTTTAAAAAAAAATGTCGGGGCGGGGTTTTTCCCCCACCCCTGAGGCCATGGCCACGGCGGCGGCCGTGGCCGACGGCGGCCTGGCCACGGTGGCCAGGCCACATTTTTTTAAAAAAATGTAGGGGTAAGGTTTTTCCCCCACCCCTGAGGCCACGGCCATGGCGGCGACCGTGGCCGGCCGTGGCCTGGCCACGGTGGCCATTCCACCGTTTAAAAAAAAAGTATGGGTGGGGTTTTTCCCCCACCCATGAGGCCACGGCCATGGCGGCGGCCGTGGCCGTCGTCTTAGGCCATGGCCACGGCCGTGGCCAGGCTAGCATTTTTTTTAAAAAAAATGTAGGGGTGGGGTTTTTTTTCATTCATTATGAATTTTTTTATTTAATTTATTTATGTTTATGAACTCAATTTTGTATTAAATATTAGAGAAATTTGCATGTAATCTATAATCTTGTAATGCATAATTTGATATTTGCATAATATTTGATGTATTTAAAATTTATATATTTAGATTTATAAATGTCTTGTGTTATCGAATCTGTTTATTTTTTGAAATATTGTTCATGATATATTATTATTAGAATGCTTATCATGCAATTTATATGGTTTTAATAGTTTAGATGATTAAATTTTAATGAATTTATATTTCTTTATTACCTGTTATATTTTGGCTTAGCAAATTTTAAATATTTAGTTTTTAAATATTGTCACAATCATTTTCTTAGCAAATTAGAAAAAAATTTAGAGTATTCATGTTCTTCAATTGAAAGAAATTTGATATAGCAAACCATAATTTGATATAATTCCTCAAATTCTAAACCAACCAATCAAAATAAATTCGATATCATGAAGAAAAAATAATATAGCTCATTTAGAACTAAATTTAATGCAAGAATATTAAATTTGATAGAGTGAGCTCAAATTCAAGTACTGAAAGAATATAACTCCTCCTAACAAAAAGAATTTGAGATAAGAGCATAGCTTTTATGTGATTTGAGTTATTAGATTGAATCGATTTAGTTTAGGCCAGGTTGAATCCATTTTTACTTATCTAAAGTAAATCCATATGACATACATACTATGTCAAGTTCGTTCTTTGATTTTTCATTTTATTTCTCACAGCACTATAACCTTTAGATCCATTTGAGACTTTGTAAGACTTAGTCTTGCAAATTCTCAAATTGTCCTAGTGGACAGTTTGAGATTATTTTTTGCTATATGTTTGTCTGCTATTTGTCATCGTTAGTTGAGCTTGCAGTTTGTATATCCTCATACGTTCTCCTAGTGTGGCATATAAGCCACACATTTAGGAGAACATAAGGAAAATTGCTGTCAAATTTCAACGTAAACGATGATAATTTCGAGAGATAACACATCGCATAAAATAATCTTGAATGGAATAGGGCCTTACCTAAGTCCTAGTGGAGTGAAAGTGGAATTCATTTAGGACACTTGCTTACTTGTGAAGTCTAATGATTGAACGGACCCTGGTCCTAGGCCTCGGTCCTGGATAGCACGCCAAGGATCGTAGCCATGGCCCGGCCTTGATTTATCGGTATAATTAAAGAGGCACAATATTTGTTATTTAGCTTAGATGTGTAAAAGAATTAATCTATTGCTATAATGACTAATACAAAATTAAATTGTTGTCTCCTTTAATGGTTTACCATGAATTGTATAAGTTGGTCAAAAATGAGCGGGGCTCGCTCGTGGATGTATGTAAAGTTAAAAGATGGGTTGCTTAATCCAGATTTTCTGAATGGATTAGAAGAATTTATAGTACTTGCATGTAGTCAACCCGAATGGATGGATGGGCCTAGGATCAGGTGCCCCTGCAACTTACGCAAGTGTCAGAATAAAGCCTATAGAGATGTTGAAACTATGAAGGTGCACTTGTGTAAAAAGGAGTTTGTTCTGGGTACGATGTTTGGAACTGTCATGGTGAAACTAAGGAAATGTTGAAAAATTATGCCTGAAAGCCAATCACAGTTGTTGTATCAGTGGCAAAATTTATTATTTCTCTCAACTCAAGAATGATAATAGAGGCAATTTTATATTTCATCATATGCTGTGTCTTATATTTTTTATGATGAACCCCATAGAATAGGGCAATGTTTTTAGGGTTACAAAGATAACAGTGAGACCTAAAACCTATAAACCCTAATCTAGAATATTCCTAGTCATAGGATCATCGATTTGGGGATCGATGAATCCGGATAGACTAGCACATCTTATGTATGCTCGATTGTGAGGGTGGTTGGTCTCACGACCACTTGTGTAGGGACACTAATACAAAGATGTGGGTGCTCATTAGGTTATGAGTTCACTGAATTGATCCGACAGGAGAACATCAAATGAAAGTTTTACTTACTTGTCATAATAGATTGTTCTCTAAGTGGGAGTTGTGCAAGTAATCCTTAGACCTGAGACCACCATAGTATCTTGTGCACATGAATCCATATTTTGGTTCATATTCATTCATAACAAAAGGTTATGTATGGGGTGATGCTAGATATGAAGGATTGTGTATGAAGGTAATGAGTAGGTCAACAAGGAATCGATGACTCCTAGTAAGAGGAGTATTTATCCCAAGTAATCTCATCAAATGTTGACTCAGAAAATCTTTGATCAAAGTATGATGAAATTAGAAAAGGTTTTCTTATTTATCATCGGTTGAGTCTTCATTAATGATTAGAGATTCAAATGGATTAAGTATGAGGGTTTGACATTTATCCATGCCCATCACTTAATCGGGATAAAGAAATATCGAAGGATTGAATTGCACGGTAACTTGCCACTAAAGGGTATTTTGTAATTTCTATCAAATTCCTCATCTTCTGGGTAGGCATGACACATTGCTAGATGTCAATCTTGTCTTGTAGGTTTTTATAAATCAATTAGATTGATTTCATAAGTCAATTGAAGGTTGGTCCAGATTGACAGTTTAAGTTAGCCCGATTTGACTTGTTCAGATAGTTGGATACATAATCGGGCTAAATCAAAAACCTACTGCTGCTAGATGAGGAACCCAGAGGGTCACACACAATAGAGAATTAATTGAACAAGTTGAAAATATTTTTATTAGGATTTTTGGATCCTAATTGGTTGGCCAAGATCGCATACTAGCATATGTGGGCTAACCCGAGCTCCTGACTTAATCTGTTTAGGTCCATTTGCTTGCTGATTAGGTTAATAAATTTAAGTTGGATTTAAATTAACATTAGCAATGTGTTGGGAAGCCTATCTAAAGTTTAATATAAATTTATGGGATTTTTCTAGATTTTTTTATGATGATCAAATTCGAATTGGATTCGAATTTCAGCCTGATTTGGTTAGTTTGGGTTGACTTGGTTAGTCTGGGTTGACCCGGGGCCTTAGTCCTTTTTTGAACCATTTTATTTCAAATTTAAATGAGTTTAATTTATTAAATATCATTTAAATTTGTTAATAAAATAATTTAATAAATTAAATATTTAATATGTACTTGGTGGGGTTTGAACCGAAGACCCCTTGGACCCTTGGCGCCCTCACGTAAAACGTCTCTACCCTTTCTTTATGCCCCTTGGATGGCACCCTTTCTCTCCATCCAACACCTCTCATTGCTGCCCCTTCGTTTCTATTTAAAGGGGGCAGCAAATGAGATTCTAAAAGAACTCTTCTCCCATGTTCTTCTCCCCTTGTCTTAATGTCACTATCATATTAAGACAAGGCCCTAAGTTGAGATAGAGAAAGGCTATTAGAGTGTGTAGAGGCTTGTTGGAAAGCTTTTAAAGAGGAGAAAGTCCAAAGAGGCATTAAAAGGCTGCATATGATAAAAAGACTGCCAGGAAGGTTCTAGCAAGCAAATAGGAGTGCTTCTTCGAATTGATTCTCGTGTGGATCACCTTTGAGAGCATACACTTGTGTGCCTCTTGGAGATTATTGGATTTAGCAATCCAGGTATTTTTCTTACTCCTTTTATTTTAGATTTTAATTGATTTAATTTTTGAACTGCATAAAGGCAATCTTGGAAATTAGGGCTTTTGGCGATGTTTGTTTTTCAAAATGATTAACATGCCTTCAAGCATCCCAAAATTCCCATCAAATGTTTGCAGCTATCACTAGCCAACCCTATTGAGCCATTTGTGAATTTAAACACATACGAATAAATGGTGATGAATGTATCGGGTAATGAATTCAATCAGAATACATTTATGGAAGAACCAAATCCAGATGCACAACAATTTTATGATATGTTGTGTGCTGCAAATCAAGAATTGTATCCTGGTTGTGAGGTCATTCCCAGTTGTCTATGGCTGCTCGGTTGTTGAATATTAAGGCAGAACATCGATTATCAGAAAAGGCATTCAATTCTGTAGCTGGGTTAATCAAGGAAATTTTGCCAAATGATAATGTTGTAGCAGACAGTTTTTACTCAACGAAGAAGTTGTTGCGTGGGCTTGGGCTCCCAGTTAATAAGATCGATTGTTGCTTGAACAATTGTATGATATATTGGGGTGAAGACTCAGAGCTGAGATGTAAGATTTGTGGGCAATCGAGGTACAAAAACAAGGGGGAGCTAGTACAAGTAGGAGGAAAAGTGTGCCTTACATGCATTACTTTCCTCTTACTCCACGCCTGCAGAGATTATACAGATCTGAGGCTACAGCTGCTGATATGAGATGGCATGCGAACATGAATCTAAAGAGATGAAATGCGGCATCCATCAGATTCAAAAGCTTGGAAGCATTTCAATGAAAATCATCCTGATTTCGCTGAAGAAATAAGGAATGTGAGATTAGGTCTTTGTACCGATGGCTTCCAACCATTTGGTCAAGCGGGGCAACAGTATTCATGTTGGCCTGTATACTGACTGTATATAACGTGGAAGTGCATGAAAATACTGCAATGTTTTTAACAGTTTTGGTTCCAGGACCATCAAATCCAAAGAAAGATTGATGTCTTCTTACAACCGTGGTGGCCGAATTGAAAATGTTGTGGGAAACAGGAGTCATAGCCTACGACATTTCTATGAAACAAAATTTCATCATGAGAGCTGCTTTGATGTGGACAATCAGTGACTTTTCGGCATATGCAATGTTGTCTGGTTGGAGCACTTCTGGGCGTCTGGCATGCCCTCATTGCATGTATGATTCGATGCATTTACATTGCAGAAGAGTGGTAAGCAGTCATGGTTTGATAATCATAGAAAGTTCTTGCCTTCGAATCATCCTTATAGGCGGAACTTGATCGCCTTCCGGAAGAACAAAGCAGTCACAAAATTTGCCGAACCGGTTAGGTCTGGCACGATATATTTGATACTATAGAGCATTTGGGGTTGAGGTATGCTGGGAACCAGATGCAGATAGAATAAATGGCCGTATATGTAAAGAACATAACTGGAAGAAGCGGAGCATTTTTTGGGATTTGCCGTATTGGAGCACAAATCTCATCCGGCACAACTTGGATGTTATGCATATTGAGAAAAATTTCTTTGATAACATATTTAACACGGTACTAAACATCCCGGGAAAAACAAAGACACTGCAAAGTCAGAGAAGAACTTAATCAGTATTGCAGAAGAGGTGATTTGAGAAGGAATGCTGACGGGACCTATCCTAAAGCCTGTTACACTCTTGACAAAAATTTACGAGAAGTTTTATGTAACTGGATTAGAGGATTAAAATTTCCTGATGGTTATGCTTCAAATATCGGTAGGTGTGTGGACATGCATAAGCTCAAGTTGTTTGGCATGAAGAGTCATGACTGTCATGTTTTCATGCAATGGTTATTGCCCATAGCTTTTCGTGAGTTGCTTCCGCAACATGTGTGGAAGGCATTGACAGAGCTCAGCTTGTTCTTTAAGGAGTTATCTGCCAGTCATTACTTCTGCATCCATGGAAAGGCTTGAGGAGGAAATTCCAATTATTTTATGCAAGCTGGAGCGAATATTTCCTCCAAGTTTTTTTGACTCAATGGAGCATTTACCGTTCACTTGCCATACGAAGCACATATAGCTGGTCCTGTGCAGTATCGCTGGATGTATCCTTTCGAGAGGTAAACACCCAAATCAGTAATACATGACATTTCAAATATATTTTATTTATGAGGAAGTTGGTTTATTTATATTTTCAACTTTACATATAGGTATCTTAAGAAGTTAAAAAATAATGTGCGGAATAAGGCAAGGGTTGAAGGTTCTATATGCAATGCACACTTGGTTGAAGAAGTTTCAGCTTTTGCCTCGCATTACTTTGAGGGTCACGTTCATACGAGGACCCGCAATCTTGGTCGTAACGATGACATATGTGTGGACGAAGGAGAACCTACTGACGGTAGAATATCAATTTTAAAAGTATCGGCCGTTCATTTGGAGGCAGAAGTCAAGACAATTAAGCGATGTGGAGTATAATGCAGCACATTATTACATCCTAATGAACTGTAGAGAAGTCGCCCATACATTGAGTAAGTATATGTACACTTCATTAATTGCTTAATTAGAACTTCTACCTTAAATTGTAAAATACCATACTATTTAATTGCTAACAGAAGTTTTAATTGTTATAATCCTTTAAGGATGTATTGTAATAGACAACGACAAATGGATCCCAGCATCAGCCAATTGCCATTGGGCAGAAGTTAAAACGGAGTTCGCTTATTGGTTTTACGAATTTGTAAGTACTGTCACTCAATCAATTACAATAATGGCTTTTATTTTCGAATTGATTGTGAATAGCTTATTAATTTATAGGTAAACGGTCCATGGTTCACAACCGACAATATTTTCATTAAATGTCTGGCGCAGTGGCCATTGAAGACTAACTACCTATACTGGCTATTTTTAATGGATACAAATTTCAAATTGAACGACTAGCATCTTCAAGAGGGACGCAGAATTGGGGCGTATGTGTTAAAGGAGAAAGTGCTGGAGCAAATATGCAGGATTATTATGGAAAGTTAGTAGAGGTGGTCGAAGTTGAATATCCCGGTTGGCCTATGAAACGAACTGTATTGTTTCATTGTGATTGGTTTGATCCGATAATTCTGTCGGTAAAAGGGTTCATAACGACTACAATCTAGTTGAAGTAAACCATCGAGAAGATTGCAGAAATATGAACCATTCATTCTTGCATCCCAAGCTCAGCAAGTGTTTTACTGCGGATATCCAAGTTTGCGCAACGACAAGCGAGATTGGTGGGCTGTTTCTAAAATCGTTCCACATTCAACAATCATATTAGATGAGAGTTCATCAAGTCAATCAACTGAGTGCCCTGCATTTCAAGAGGATGAGATAAAATGCATGGAGGACGACACAAGGGCTCCTGAAACATCACTAGAGATCCAAATGGTGATGTCCAAGAAATTGAGGATGCAAATGTTCGGTTTCCTTCCGATGATAATGAAACTGAATCACATTCCGATACGACATCGATGTTGAACCAATATTTCATGAAACAAATGACACTGATTAAAGATAGGTTCATTCAATTTTGATTTTTTTTTATAAGTGTTAAATTTTTGTATGTTTATTAATTATTCGTAATTATATTGCATGCATTAATCTTTAGTATTTACAGTATGACGGACGAGGTAGATCTACCCTAACCGACATAGCCCTGCTGCGTCACATCCCACTACCAGCCCTGACGCACGGACTTCCGCCTCTTCAGGCATCGATGCTCATCCAGTATTTTCTCTACCCGATCGGCACAGACCTCTAGAGTTCTTCTTTGGTCGGTCGCACCGTACTTCGATTGGATGCCGATGGGCTGTAAGTATACTAATTGTAACTATATGTTTATTTTTAAGTTAATTACTTATTTTAATTAGTTTTTTTAACAGCTTTATTGAGCAACATACTGTATCGAGTCGGATCAGCTCTATATTTCAGAGCCGTGCTGATCCCAGTGGCTACGATTGGCACCATGGATCTCCACTAGTAATTTATTTTTAGAGTTTCAGGTAAACTTTTTAAATACATTTTATAACTGATATAAAATTTTCTAATCTTAATATATTGTGAACTAACTATTTATTTCAATGCAGAAAAAGTTTACATGGGACCTTACCATCCATGATGCCATTAGGGCAGCATTGAATGCTCTTGCGGCACGCCGATACTCTGACATGCTTTATCATTGGAGGAATTCGGGTGATCGTCCAGGGCATGTGCCAGAGGGTATTTGGGCCAGCTGGCAGCAGGCGTGGCAGTCCGAGGCATGGATCAGGAGGTCTGCATCAGCCAGCATGAACCGCCGATCTGAGAAGGGCGATCATGGCACAGGCCTCTCCTGTCACACTGCTGGTTCCATTTCTATTCAGGAGCACAGGCGCCGTATGGTAAGAAATATAACAATTTAAATACTAATTTAGTCATTTACAAATATTTGCATTCATATTCTTTTTCTGCTTTTGTAGTCCGAGCAGGAGGGCAGAGATCCTGGTGAGTTTTGTCTATTCAGGGTGACACACACCAGGAAGGACGGTTCCTAGGTCGATACACGATCATGGGAGGTTGGGGTAAGAAATTAGATTTATATTTTATTTGTTTAATTCTAATATTTTATTCAGCTTTATATATTAATTCATTTATCATTGATTTTATAATTCAAAGGCACGAGTCGAAGAGCTTCAGTCTTAGGCTTCATAGGTTGACTCCACTGATGGGGGGCCGCCCATCGAACTCTCACCAGAGGAGAGTCGACGTGTTTTTTGGAGGCTGTTGGTGCTCAGCCACGAGACCGTAGGGTCTATGGTTTGGGCACCAGAGCTTTCAGATATTTTCCATCAGGGCTTCAGTTCGTGTGGTTCTGACGATATTCCTTCCGAGCAGATAGACGACATCCGGAGATCTATCAAGGAGGAAGTTCACCAGGAGGTTTGAGAGGAGCTTGCAGAGATAAGAGACCAGATGCGTCAGATGTTGGATTTAGTTCGTCTCCTGTCACAGGGTTCAGTCTAGCCTCCGCAGCCTCCACAGCCGCCTGCAGATACATGATGTATTTTTTTTCACTACTTGATGTATTTTTTTATTTTTCTATTTTGTATATGAAAATTCTAAATAATTAATAAAATAAAATTTTATCAATTTTTGAAAATTTTGTAATGATTGTTTTGGTCAATTGTATTAGCAATTACATTGTATTAGCAAGTTATTTTACATTATTTTTTTTATTAAATAAATTAATTAATTTACTTTAAAAATTAAAAATAAATTTACTTTATTTTTTAAAAATTAATTAATTAATTAGCGACGCTATTTTTCATCGCAATTAATTTTTAAAAAAAATTATAAATTATGTTATTTTAATTTTTTAAAAAAATAAATTAATTAATTAGCGACGCAATTGCGACAAGATTTTTCATCACAAATATTTTTAAAAAATTATTTTTAAAGTAGTGACGCATTTAGGGCATCGCAATTATTTTTAAAAAATTAAAAATTATTTATTTTATTTTTTTAAAAATAAATTAATTAATTAGCGACGCAATTGCGATGATATTTTCTATCACAAATATTTTAAAAAAAAATATTTTTAAAGTAGCGATGCATTTAGGCTACGTCGCAATATTGTGATGCATTTATGGGTGTCGCAATATATTTAATTTTTCTTGTAGTGGTACCTTAGCAGGGCCGAGCAACTTTCTTCGTACCTTAGCAAGGCTGAGCAACTTTCTCTATAGCTTGGCAAGGCCAAGTAAAATTTCTCCAAGCAACAATCTCTACACCCTGGCAGAGAAAGGTAAGATTATTTTCAAACCTCGGTAGGGTCGAGCAATTCTCGGTATGGCCAAAAAGTTTCTCCAATCGAATTAAGCCATCTGAAACTCTACTCTTTATGCCCGAACCTAAGCTTCGAACTAGGAAGTGGGAGGCATGTGATGTGGGATAAAATTTTCATTGTGCCAACATCTATGTATATGGCGAAAAGGCTAGAGCCACTTTTGATTTTTGACTCGTTAACTAGCATGTTTGAAAAAAGACAAACTACCATGTGATATGGCTGATGAAGCCGTGTATGAGTTAACGGTGGAAGTTTAGGCAGTTCTAGCCTCCAAGGCGGCCTCATCTCCAGAAGCGACCCCAACCGCCAAAGCGACCTCGTCTCTGAACTCGGTCCTAAACTCCAAAGTCAGCTCTAGTCGGCCTCAGTAATGACTCGGCCCTAAGGCGGCCTCATCTTCAAAAGTGGCCCCAGCTTCTAAGGCAGCCTTATCTCCGAATTTGGCCCTAGCTTTCAAGATGGCCTCATCTTTGGATTTAGCCCCAACTTCCAAGGCGACCTCGTCTCCGGACTCGGCCCTAAGGCGGCCTCATCTTCAAAACTGGCCCCAGCTTCTAAGCAGCCTCATCTCCGAATTTGGCCCTAGCTTTCAAGATGGCCTCATCTCTGGATTTGGCCCTAACTTCCAAGGTGACCTCGTCTTCGGACTCGGCCCCAGTCAGCCTTAGCCTCCAGAGTCGGCCTCAGCACCGACTCAGCCCCAGAGTCAGCCCTAGTACCGACTTCAAAGTCGGCCCAATCGGCCTCAGCATTGACTTCAAAGTCGGTTTCTTCATCGACTTCAGAGTTAGTATGACGCCATCATCGGTCTCAATGCCAACACCAAAGTTAGTCTCCAAACCTCGGCAAGATCAAACTATCTCAGTTCCTCAAAAGGTCGAGCTATCTTCGAACTTCGGCAGGGTTGAGCTATCTTAGTACCTTACCAGGATCGATCCTCATTCCTTCAATGTAAGCACCATTGCTGCTTCAAACTATGTCGAATATCTTGGAGGATAAACTATCCTGATCGCAAGGATCATGGAATAAGTTTCCCAAAACGGAAACGAAGGCCAAATACAGTATTCCGTCCATGATCAACAGGATTCCAAATTTTTGATAAAGCGCTTGTCAGCTTCATCAACTGCTAGTCCCCATAACCGTTGGGATTCTGGCCTTATCAAATGCCAACTCCCTAAAATGGGTCCGAAAAATCAGGTAACAGCTCACCTTCTTGGCAGCGTACAAATACCAAGTCTCAGGACCCCTCAGGTATGCTCTCGAAGGCAATTTAAGTCCAAAGAAAACTATAGCAAAAGTCATTGCTCTTGAAAAATCATCTCAAGAAGGAAGATACTTCTATTGGAGCCTTCTTCTCTCATCTGATTGCTAGAGATTTTTACATCAGAGGGTCTTTCGCAGGGACCACCTTCGTGCTTCCTGCATAAAGACTATCTTGTAAGTTCATTCGAACGAAAGATCTTCATCCGGATTCAGATGCGAGCTGCACCCAAGTCTGAGAACGAAATTTTACAGCAACATAAACTAGGAAAGAAAAGATTCTATTCAGAAAGCTTTTTTTATATACCTAAATTATCAAAAAATCAACTATTTGGTGGATGAATTTCTCTTCGAGATAATTCAAAAAAATTAATTTTATTCTATAACTACTTTCAATCTAAACAAAGTCTCTGTCAATTCTACAAAGAGAACTAAAAAGGTTGGTGAAGGTACTTTGATGAAAAAAAAAAAAAATTGTGTCCCTCAATTTTTTATCACTGCTTCTGCTCTAGTCATATTTTATCTTTAGCTATAAAAATTACTAAATATTTGACCTGAATCATGCATATGATCCGACTAAGTGTTAATCTACCCTCAACTATTTTCAATTAAATACAAATCTCACTTGAAGTTGGTTTAACCTCCATAACCTATTGCATTGCACCTCCACTGAAAATCAAAACTCAAAATATATTCAAATTATGTTTTGGCTCAACATGCTTCGGCAACTAAATTTTATCATATAAAGCTTACTTTTGTTAGAAAGAAGAAAAATTACAAGGGTAATATTTTCTAATAAAATTCTTTAAAAAATATTTTTTAATGAAAATTTTAAGATGGTAAAAATTTTATTGTTAATTATGTTTATAAATGACGGGCAAAATATACAAATATAATTTTTGAACAATGTTCAAAACAAAGTTATTGGAATCATTATTAATATTGTTAATATAACAAAAATAAAATAAAAAAAATAATAAGATTGTTTAATATTTGTTAAAATTTTTTTAGTTTTTAAATTATTTTTATCTTTAATTTAAGAAGGAAAGGTTGACGACAATGATGGTAATGATCCCGCAAAGGTTCTCTCTCTTGATGATGATCTCGCAGCAATCATTATCGAGGAGGATGATCCGTTCGCTCTCTTTATAACCCTAGTGCGACCCGTTTGCAGCAGCAGACGCGGTCAGAGATGGCGGGGTAGACTGGGGAAAGAAGAGCGCAGAGGGCCGAAACCTGAGGTGGACCCGTACACATATAAAAAGCATACAGAATTGCCAAGAGGCGGAAAATCCCTCTCTCGCGCGCGCGCCCTCCCTCCATCCGCCACCTGACCGCTTCCCGTCTTGACAAGGCCCCGCTAGCCCATCCGTCTCCAATCCCCCTCACCCACAGAGATTCCATAAATTTTTTTTTTTTTTCAGTCGTTCATTTATTAATTTCCGCGGCGGCACATGGGCTAACAAACAAGCTCGCCCTTTCCGCCTCCCAGTCCAAACCGAGCATCCACAGGCGTATCAACTCCGATTGCAGCGGCGATTTCTCCGGGCTGACGATGAAATCGCGGAAATTTCTGCAGAGCCTCTTCAAGCCCTTCCTACATCGCCAACGCAGAGGTAGGTGGCTGATTCGATCCATCCTATGTCGTCTTTGGTTCCTCTTTATTAGTTCCGATTTTGATGGGGATTGCGTGCTATTAAGCAGAGGCGAAAGAGGAGGAGGACCTGGAGGCGATCGCGGCCAGGGAACAAAAGGTGTTCAGGTACGAGACGCTGGTGGCCGCCACCCGTAATTTCAGCCCCAAGCAGAGGCTCGGCGAGGGCGGATTCGGGCCGGTTTTTAAGGTAAGAAGGTGTGTGATGACCAGATCCGTTCCTTTTCTTTGAGGGAAGAAATAATTGGATCTGGGAATTAGGTTAAGCGATTGGATTGAAATTGAATTGGTTGGTTTGCAGGGGAGGTTGGAGGATGGGAGAGAGGTGGCGGTGAAGAGACTGGGCCGCGGGTCGAGGCAAGGGGCGAAGGAGTTCACCAACGAGGCGATGCTGCTCTCGCGGGTGCAGCACAAGAACGTCGTCAATCTCTACGGCTACTGCGCCCACGCCGACGAGAAGCTCCTCGTCTACGAGTACGTCCCCAACGAGAGCCTCGACAAGATCCTCTTCGGCTCCCGTAAGCTCTCCTCTTCTCCTCCATCCCATCCAGAGCTTTTTTTTTTTTTTTTTCGTTTTACTTTAAAATTTCTAAAAAGAAAATGCTAATGGACACGTGTCAGTGAGTGATTCATTGAGTTCGTGGTCTAGTCGGGGTCACCGCCTCCTTCTCTTCCGATTTCGTTCTGCGCGTCCATCGCTGGACGGGGTAGGCTGGAAGGGCGGAAGATGACGCTTAGGGTGACGTCGTGAGAACGCCTTAAGACGCGGGCTACTTTTTGGATGGCGGATATAGCGGCGTCCGCATAAAATTTTCATGCGCGATGTAGCAAGACTCGTGAGTCAATCGCAGAATATCTGACACGTAGTTCCGTGTACCATCTCGCCAGCCACCCACAACGCGGTTGGAGAGGGAGTGAAGCGTTGCGGTGAATTACTTCTGTAGGTAGAGATATGATGGATGTGCCGTGTCCGGCTTTAATTACATGGATGACATTTGCTTAAAGAGAAGATTTTGTGAAGGGCAATGCTGCTGGCCGTGATACACTCACTCCTCGGTCTCTATATAATACGCGCTGACTGATTATCTTGGTAACAAGCACGGGGACTCGTATTTATGAAAAAGGCTGGTGATATTATAGATTGTTAATCGGTAATACAGCTATGCGAGTGAGAAATTATGATCATGGTTGAGATTACTCATCACAGTTATATCTCAGCTTTTCCTACCATTATTGGGTTGGGTTGGGGTTGAGGCTGGGTGGTGGATTCCGTACGAGTAGCCTCAAAACCTAGAATATGTGGCTTCTGGTCAAACCATCGGTTGCCCAGGTTCCATGGAACTTTTTGGATTTTACCTCCTGTTTAGATGGAGAGAAAACTAGAAAGAAAAAAAAAAAACTAAGAAAAAAAATAGGAGAGAAAATAAATTTATCTTGTTTGAATTGAGAGAAAAATCGAGAGGAAAGAAACTAAAGGGAAATAGAGGAAAAAAAAAGTGATGGCCCCATATAAAAGTTTTCTCTTCGATACCAGAGAGATTTCGGAGAGAAAACTCAAAAGTGCTTTTTTTTTTTTTAATATTGATCCTTCTAAAAAATAATCGATGTATTTTTTTAATCATTTATAATAATATTATTGTCATTGTAAATTATCAACTTTTCTCTCCTCTCTGTTTTCGTCTCACTCATCCAAACAGAAAGAGAGAAAATATTTTCTCTTTAATTTTTTTCCTTCCACTTTTCTTTTCTCCCAGTTTTCTTTCCTTCGACTTTTTCTCCATCCAAACAGAGCATTAAAGTTAGGGGAATTGATGAGGACCCATTGGAGACCATAATTAAAACAAAATCTCACTGGAATTAAAATCGCTCATCCCTTACTGCGTTTTGTATACATAAATATTGGTTATTGTATTTGGTATACCAAACATATTATCAGTTATATAATATCAAAATTTTAAAATATAATTAAATTAAATTTATTAAAAATTTATATATCATTATTTATTTAATTTAAAAAAATATATTTATAAATGATAATATTAAAAAAATATTTATAAATAATATTTAAAGTGATTGATAAGAATGCTGATGAATCTCATTTAAATTATCGGTAATTTATTCATAAATTATTGACTACCAAATGCAAGTTCAAAATTGAAATCAAGATAGATTGGTTTTCAATAAGTTTGCTAAAAATGCATAAAAAATTATTTAGATACGTACAAAATCAAATTTATTTCAAAAATCTTATGATAATTTAATAGGATTCAGCAAAGAGTGGTCAACCATATTGGTACGTGGATTGGCTCACTCTATACTGAAAATGTGGTTGAATAATATAGGGAGCTAGCATTGGGTGAGAAGAGGGAGAGGAGAATGTTAGGTGAGATGAGGGAGAAGAAGGATGCATATTGAGTTATAGTTGCCCAGCATGAATTTATAAAATTTAGTGAGATTTGAATTTTAAATTTTTTATATACATTATTTAGATTTTATGTAAAATTAGTATTGGATTCTAATACTGTCTAAATAAATGCATCTTGGTCTTGATTTTATAAGGTCATTTTCACAAACCAAATGGCTTGTGGTTTAGTGGGATGATGTGAATTTAGAACCTCTTGTTGGATAAGGGGATGAAGATTGTATCTAGTCTTCCTTGGCATTGAGGGAATGATGATGTTACACGGAATAGTCATTGATGATGTTTTGTCGATGCTTGGAACGTCTGTTGAAGAACACCTTTCAACCCTATTTTTACTGTCGTTCCAGAGACGAGTTTCGACTCCCTGGTGACTCTTGTCTTCCAGAGATTTCCTCTATAGCAAGATGGGTTTGGAGGATGGACAAAAAGGTGCAGCTCATGAGACGTTTATCATGACAGATATATGTCCAATGAACCTGCACTTCAGTTTTGTTCTTAGCGGATAGCGCGTGTGGGTGATTGAAAATGGTGAGCAAGATGATTTCTTATAAATACTTTTGATATTTTTTTAAAGATATTTATTTTTATATCAAAAGGAAAAGATATATGTGTAAGTTTTTGTTTTTTCTTTAGAAAAATGAGGAACAGTAGTTTTCCTTTCATCCCATCGCGTTAGGAAAACGCATCAGCTGTCGAAGTCACTTCTACTCCGCTCGCTCTCAGCTTTGGCTGGTTTTGCTGATACAAATCTGAACGCATTAATAGGGTGCGTAACGTGCGGTCATGCATGTGGTTTTGACTTTTTTTTTTTTTTTTTCTTTTTCCTACCAAGTTTTTGACTTTTTTCACATTGTGACTTAGTGCCGTGAACAATGAGGAGATCAAAAAGGTTAAAAGAGCTCCGAACGGATGAGGTTGATGCATAAAATAAAATAAAAAATTATCATAGCCGAACCCCTTTTTCTAAATAGAACTGACACATTATTTTAACTTTTTTTATAATTATTAAGAATTAAGAAATGATATAATGTATAGGTTTCCCGATTGCTAACGGCACGACGCTTTCGCTCTTAGCTGCGAGTGCGGCTCTGCTGTTTCCGCTCGGACAGGAAACAGAGCGAGCCGCACAGCCAGAGGCCTCTCACTGGATTAAAATTAATTGCACGGTGGAAACCCATAATCACTCCATCTCCATCGCCCTTCTTCCACCGCGGAGGTCCAGCGACGGTGCCACCTCTTCGGCGGTGGCCGTGGCGAGAGATGATCGCTGCCGCTGGTTCGTCCTCCTCTAATCCCTTCCCTCTTCTTCTCGTCTTACTCGTCGCCGCGCCTACTCGCGTTGCTTCTCTCATCAGCCCGCGTTTCGTGTATGAATATGGTGCCAGTTGAGAGCCTGCAGAAACTGCCCATCTGATATCTTCTTTAAGGTAGCGTTTGGATGTTGAGAAGTCAATAGTATTAGCAATAGAAATAGAAATTTCTCAGAAATAGTTTTATTTTTATTATTATTTTAGATTTTTGTTTAATTTGAAATTTAATATTTTATTTTATTTAGTATAATTAATGCAGAATTATTTTAAATGATGTTTGGATGACATAGAAATAAGCTGGTATTTTATTAGGAATAGATGAAGATTTTTTAAGAAATTTCAAAAATATTCTGATTAAATAAAAAAAATAATTATTAATTTATTTATTAATATAATTATTTAAATAAATTATTTTTTATTAATTAATTTATTATTATAATCTATTAAAAATTTATATGTTATATTACATATATTAGTAATGATTAATAAGAGAAAATAGATTATATTATTATCATTTTGCTAGATATTTTTATGTACATATATTAGTAACGTTAGTCAAGATTATATTTTTTTATATATTTATTATTATAATTTTTTTTTGATAGAGAAAGTTATTTAAATTTTTTTTTAGTTATTGCTTTTTGGAATATGATAAATAGAAATAGTACTATTTTAGAGGAGCATGAAATATTAATTCTAAATAAAAATGTTTGACTGAAATATTAATTTTTTAAAAAAATATTTATTTATTTTTATATCTGTTTGAAGGAACAGCGTGAAATATGATCCTATTCTAACTAGGATAGGGCATCCCAACGCTCCCTAAAGAATTATTGTTGATGGACCAGCAACGCTCAACGGGTCCCATGCTGATGCAAGGTTTTGATCGATGTCGTAGAATCGTGGAATTCCATCGCAGTATTTGTTTATATCACTGCTTTCGCTCTCTCAGCTACAGGAAACTAACAGAGTCAGCCACGTAACTATTTTTATAAAACATAATATATTGTTTTAAACCATGGCTATGAGGCTATCGCAACCCGTGGTCCAACTTCCACCGTATCTTTTATCATTATCAAGGTTCTTCGTTTCAGACCAGTCTCCATCGGCTGACATCAGCGAACCACAGGATTATTATGGTCAACGCCGTTAAATAGTTGTCAGCCACATGACAGCTGTAAAGCAACCGAGACTTTTCTTGCAGCGTACGCTAAGCTGAAGAAGCGACCTTGACTCCACGGACGGAAATCGGTACTGGTATTTTGATACCGTCGTCCAAGGCGGCTGCTTCCTAGAAAGAAGAAGAAGAAATGCACGATCTTTTTGTATTTTGGTCGTAAGAAATCCAACTATTTAATAACGACGACAAGCTGTTTGATTATTTAATATGATGTTGGGCTGACGTGGATGTTCATGGCAGGAGGAGGAGGAGGAGGAGAGGAGCCGGAGGTTGGCCGGCGGCGGGGGGAGTTGCGGGACTGGAAGCGGCGGTACGAGGTGATCGTGGGGGTGGCAAGGGGTCTGCTGTACCTGCACGAGGACGCGCACACGCCCATCATCCACAGGGACATAAAGGCCAGCAACATCCTGCTGGACGACCGGTGGGCCCCCAAGATCGCCGACTTCGGCATGGCCCGCCTCTTCCCTGAAGACGCCACCCACGTCAACACACGCATCGCCGGCACCAGTGGCTACATGGCCCCCGAGTACGTCATGCATGGCTCTCTCTCCACCAAGGCCGACGTCTTCAGCTTCGGCGTCGTCCTCCTCGAGCTCATCTGCGGACAGAAGAATTCCTCCTTCGTCCCCAACGCCGAAGCTGATAGCCTCCTCGAATGGGTATGCATCAATCTCTTCGTTGTTTTTGTTTCTCCTGAAACTTGTTCCATCTATCTCCGCTACGAATATTTGAATTAAGAATATAATATTTTTTTCCCCTAGATGTGTGGTTGAAATGAGAAATAAAGACCATTATTTAGCTACAGAGACGTTTCAAACGTTTCCTGCTCCAAAGTCAAACATTAAAGTCGTCGGCCGATCAATTTCTAACACTGTATTGATTGGAAATTTTCAAGTTTCCAGTTGAAATTTATTCTCAAACACCAAAGAAGGAACTTTCAACCAGTTGAATCAGAGCTCCAACAAACAGCAAAAGAAAATAAATAATAAAGGCCTGTACGTACAACAATTATAATGTCTACTGTTTTTAAACTCCAATAATTGTAGTGGAGGAGTCCACTACAATTATTGGAGTTTAAAAACAGTAGACATTATAATTGTTGTACAGGCCTTTATTATTTATAAGGTTGTCCCATTATATTAGCCGTTATATAAGAACAAGGTGCTTCTGAGGCTTACACGCCTTGTGGACCGTAATATCTCAATTTGAGACGCACCCTTAAAGAATTATACGTGCAAAAAGGCATTAGAACGCTAAATATGGCTAGTGGTGAAAGAGAGATCAAACCCGTCCAACTAGAGAAGAATTTTTTGCTTGACTATCTGCTTTTCTATCTCGTAGTTGACTGTTAGAAAAATTGAGAGACGCATATGTAAATAAGGTCTCAAGCAAGGGCTTGTTTGATGTAGTTCTTGTTTTTGAATACTACATGAAAATTGATGGCTATCCTAACTTTTTGTGAGCTACGTGCAGAGATAATGGACTTTTGGTAGAGATTTATGTAAATAAATCCTGAATTAATAAGTTTGAGCTCTTTCGTAGTTTTAGAAAGCCGGTATATCTGCTAGCTGTTTTCTTCATGAAGAATGGAATTGTGGTGAAACATAGGATCAAATATCTCATTCTTAAATTTCTGAAATATCAATTAGATCCTTTTTTACATTTGTCAAGTTAAAGTTACATCTTCTCTTTTTTTTCCTCTCTTTCTTAAGTAACTGATCTGATGGAATTTATTTTCCTCGAACTTGTTAACTGTATTATTCTATTGCAAGGTTATTTCATTCAACTTTTCTAATCTACATGAGATGATATATTCGTTTCAGCAACTAATCAATTTTCCCTTTTTCTCCAAAAGATTTGAAAAAAAAAAAAACGAAAGCTAATCAATGATCCCTCTACATGTTGCAATTCTAGTATTGAAAGAATCTTCATCTTAAGCTGATTTGGTGCATGATTTACTGTCTGATATGGTTGACTTGTGCACCTCATTCATTAGATGGTTAGAAGGATGGTTCTGCGGTCGTGTGATACAAACTGTTCTCTTAATGTTCTCGCATAGTTATTATTTTGCATTTTGATAAACATCCAAAGGCCATTGCATTAAACTTATGATTGCTGCCATTAGTTTTCCCTGTTGTAAGAGTTTATCAAAACACTCTTCTGGATTTCCTCCTTATCAATGGAATATTAGTGTCTGAAAAGTTTCAAAATTTGATGAAGAAATCTAGTTCTTTGACATCCAAATATCTCATTTCGCTCTTCTCTTAATTTACCCCGCCTAACAAACAACTTCTATAAAAACTTAAGATCAAATAATCTGTTTGCAAGGAACATATCAGGTGTTTTGGCCACTCCATCCTCTGGCTTGTTCAGCAACTTGACAACATGTGTCTTTTGTTGTCGACGAGCTCTTTCTATTGAGAATTAATAAATGGCCAAAATTATCCTACAAAGAAGTGACATTATTTTTGGCAATATGGTAAGAGAATACCTGCTGTACACCTGAGTTGATGGGAACAGTTTGACTGCAGCAGCCACAAAATTGCCAACAGGCTCTCCATCCTAACTTCAACATTCACAGCAAGTGCTCCAGTCGTCCTTAAATGCAGACTTTGGTTTAACAGCAAATTACAAGATGGAAACATTTCAAATTCCTTCTTTACTATATGAATTCTTGTGTACTTGTAACCAGGAATCGATCACCTTCTGTTTCTTCTGTCTTTCATTGATATACTGATACTATAGCAACTATAGCCTTCAGTTTATGTTGTGTTTAATGTGGTGCATTGGAACCATCTCAGGCTTGGAAGCTCTACAAGAAGGGGCGGAGTCTGGATATGATGGATCCTGCCATGAAACCCACAGCAGTTCCGGAACAAGTTGCAATGTGTGTGCACATAGGGCTTCTATGCACTCAGGCTGACCCCAAGCTAAGGCCCGACATGAAGAGGGTGGTGGTGATTCTGTCGAAAAAGCCAAGCCAATTAGAAGAGCCCATCAGGCCTGGCATCCTTGGGTCCAGGTACCAGAGGAGAGGTTATGGAACCCGAGGTTCCAGCTATTCCGTGGGCGAATCCTCATCAGGGTCAGGGAGCTCCCAGACTGTTTCTACCAATGCCTCCACTTCCAACGCAAACGTCACAGCTACCGCATCAACTTCAACTGCCACCACCTCTGCAAGAAGTCAGACACCACGTTCGCATCAAGAACGACGCTCTACAAGACACTAGCATTATGTTCATTTTTTATTCTTTTTTGTATTATATGAGTAGATCATAGTTTTATTTAATTGTTTGGTTTTGCATGCATTTTTTTTTTAATCAAGATTGCTTGGATGAAGAGTGAGTGTTCGTTTGCTCAATAAAAATTGATGTGAAAATTTCTTGGTTAGGCATGGGTATCATTTTTTTATTGGCTAATAGCTCTGAACGAAGGCGATCCTCGCAGAATAGGATTAAAAATGTATCAGCTTGTGCTTTTCAATTTTCAGTGTCAGTATGCCAACCGAAAGTTGGAAATTGACCTCAGCCCGTAGATTAGTTATCGAGGTGATTCTTTAACGGTTATTAGATGGTTACGAAAGAAGGATATTTTTACTATCCCCAACAATTTGATTTTCAGGACACTTGATCTATTCTTCTACAAATGACTTCAATCCATATATGTCATATTTTTCGTGAAGCAAACTCGGCGGCTGACTGAATGGCGGTTTTGGTGGCTTAACACTTTAGACATTGGCTTTGGAGGCTGGATGATCCTTGTTCCCCTTCCGTTTTGGTTCAAATTTTGTATTCTGATGTATCTGAGCTAATTTATACAAGACTGTGCGATGGCCCATGTATTCCAAAAAAAAAAAAAATGTTGGAAATTGACTACTTGAATGTGATAGTCCATGGGTTACGAATTGATTATTTGAATGCGAAAGATCATGGAACAATGGCTTCATTAATTTAGAGTCTTCTTCTTGACCAACGTTTCTAATATTGTTCTTTGGTTGATGGTGGAGGGAGAGGTCTCGCAGAAAGAAAGAAAGTCTTACTTTCTTTCACTCCGAAGAACAAATGTCTTCCACTTTGGAACGCATTAAAATTTAAAAGTCGACGCATGGTAGGATTAACGGAACCGGTTCAACCACTACAGTTTATATGGGTGTTAGACCTGATCAAACCTAACCCATTAGTTAATATCAACAAGCTGAGCAAGTAATTTTTTTTCAGGGGCTAAAAGCACGACGAATCTTGTGGGGTAGCTGTCGTCTTCAAAGAATAAAGTCTTGTGAGCCTCGTAGCATTCACTTCGTTTTGTCTACTAATTAATTGTGGGGAAGTTTTGTGAGGGATCTATCTGGCTATTTATATGGGTTTGGGGATAAATTGATGGCTGGAATTCAAATATTTGAATTTAAAAGGAAGTGTCGAGATGATGCCAAGTAGTGGTATCATCTTTGGAAATGGATCAATGGGAAAAGGATGGGATGGGATCCAATCAACGTGTTAAGTAAACAAGAGTCCTGCTACACTTAGAACATAAACTTGGAATGACAAAAGAATAAAAGACGGAAAAAAAAAGAAATGATAGGAAACCCATGGCACAGGAGAATGCCCTCAACCTTGTAACTCCAGATCATGGTAGTGAAAGTAGTGGATTAATATTGCTTTGAGCTTTATCACTGCAGACATTGCCCCAACTATCAACCAAGACTTTGATTTTAGTCACGACTGTTTTCTTATTTCCTATTTCCTATTGAAGAGCTTCTTATTTCCTTTTAGCCAAATGTACCAACAGAGGACGAGACGAGACCAGAGTCTCCTTTCCTTCCCTCACTTGAGCTGGATATTTTGTTTTATCATGTAGGCAATGACGTATAGAGGAGGTTTTGGCTAATTGATGCAGCTTGAGCTTCATAGAACTCCTCAAATTGTGAAGGAAAAGACTTTGTATACCGTATCCGGTGCAGCAAGTCCTACGTGAACTGTGCCATTCCTTCTTATTGATCCACATGCATACGACACCCATTAAAAAATGTTAAGACAGCTTTACGATATCCCGAAGGAAAAAATTACGACACCTCAGTTTTAAACTTACGATACCGTAGTTATAAACTTAAGACACCCATTCAGAAAGCAAAAAAAAATTACGATACCCTAATTTTAAACTTACGACATCGTAGTTATAAAATTAAGACACACATTCAGAAAATGTGTCTATACACAAATTTCAAAAAAAAAGCTGAACCGTATTAATGCATGTCACGTCAAAAGTTAAGAAGATACCCCAGTTTTAAACTTACGATACCATAGTTATAAAATCAAGACACCGTTCAAAAGGCAAAAAAAACTTATGACACCCTATTTTTAAACTTACGACACCGTAATTATAAAATTACAACACCCACCCAGAAAACGTGCATGTACACAAATTCTAAAAAAATTGCTGAACGGATATTAATGCACGTTAGATAGCTTTTTTTTTTTTTTTTGAAATTTGTGTACATACATCTTTTTTGAACGTTTGTCTTAATTTTATAACTATGGTGTCGTAAATTTAAAACTGGGTATCGTAATTTTTTTTTTGCTTTTTGAACAGGTGTCTTAATTTTATAACTACGGTGTCGTAAGTTTAAAATTAAGGTGTCATAAAATTTTTTTTTTTTGCTTTTGAACGGATGTCTTAACTTTATAACTACGGTGTCGTAAGTTTAAAACTAGGATGTCGTAATTTTTTTCCTCAGGATGTCGTAAAGCTGTTTTAACAATTTTTAATAGATATCGACCAATAAAAAAAGACGGTGCAGCCCTGCACCGAATATGGTGTATAAAGTCTTTTCCAATTGTGAAAGCAGATAGACAGCCCGAAAACAAATGCTATGTGGTTTCCACATTCCAAGCATAGCTCACACTAAACCGGCCTGTAGAGTTGTTGTGTCATTATATTCTCAGCAGCAAAGATTTCATTATTGATTACAATCCATCTTAATATCAATGATTTTAAGGGCAATGTGCATCTCTGCAATTGATGCGCATAGAATGCTGGAACCTTATCCCCATCAATAGATAAGAATACTGATTTCATGATGCCTGATATTTGATTTACCTCTTCTATCTGGAATCCATTGATAACCTCAGCAAACCAAATTGTCCATTAATCTCCATCAATCGATGCTGAGTATCAATCCTTCAATAGGCAGTTGAAAGGGTATCGCAATAATATAAAATAAGTTTAAAAATCGATCTAAGAGAGCTCGATTGTCAATTTAGAGATCCATTGACAAATGAACCAATGAACCGTCTCGTATGATAAGTTTGCATCCAATGTGCATAAAATATTAGCACTCATTCCTAAGTCTGATGCCACTCTGCAACAATTGGCTGGTTGAATAACTGGCCTTCATTGCTATCAGTATTTTTGTCTCGCCACCAGCTTCCACAAGATGGTTGTATCTAGAAATCATTTCCACAACCATTTTGACAGGAGTGCCAGGTTAAATATTCTTGTTGGAAATACACATCCATTGATCTCTAATGGGTCTACGGCTACTTTTCTCCTTCGGAGTTTCTATTAATGCTTCCAGAACCATAGAAGGTTGTCTCGCATTCCCAGCTACTGCAATAAGTCTCCAAAAGTCATCGATGAAGCCTAACCACAAGAGCTAGGCTCAAAATCCAACGTCAAGTTCTTCTTTGAGGTCCAAGTGAGTGCGTGAGAGAGGAGTGGTGGTGAGCAAGAATGATTCAAGGTTGTTTTTTTCACTGATAAATTAACTCTCTCTTTTTTTTTTGAGAACTTCAAGAGATAGGGAAGGGATAGAGAATTGTAATAAGCATAAGAATTATTTTCTCTTATCCTAATCCTATCCAACATCCTTATAATAACTATAATATAAAATTAAGCTTAAATAAAACTTCTTCCAAAACTCCCTCCACCAGCCAAACTCTCTAACCAAGTTAAGAACCCAGGTTTGGGTTTTAATTTAGGCCTACATAGGTGCCTAATACAAACATATCTCACTCGCACATGTAGGCATGACATAATTGTCATACATCTTCCTTATCACCTTAATCAATATATAGCCTCATTCATACAAACAAATAAGTCATGCAGCTGATAAGTACACCCGTAAACCAGGGGCACTATAGAAAATTTTATGTCAGAGCCAACATAGCACATCCTTTAAAAAGAAATAAAAGATATTATGATGTCTCCTTATGTTGGGAAAAGATAAATTTTTTTTTTTTTGATTGGATAAGACTAAAAATTTTAGGGATAAGAGAAGACTTGAAGCACGTATGTATACGCTTTCCTTAAAGCGTTATTTGCCCTCCCCCTCTCTTCAGAGTTGCTTGTAGGATTAAATCTTGCAAATAGCTTTTAAGATATGACAAGCCTTGAGAGAATCTGCACCGAAGCAACAGTAAAAAATCTCTAAGGAATCAGAACACAGTATTTCTGAAGAAGATATAAGATAACAGATATTTAATACTCTCAGTTCTATTTGTCGTTAGTTTTATAGACAAAGGTACTTTTTCATGAAAGGACATATCCCTTTCAAGTGATCTATCCGTTTGAATCATAACATATATATCCTTTTAAGTGATATATCCATTTGAATTATAACGATTGTTTTGAAAGGCACCTTTTCATGAAATGGCATATCCCTTTCGAGTGATATATCCTTTTGAATCATCCTTTCGAGTGATATATCCTTTTGAATCATGACATATCCTTTCAAACAATATATCTTTTGAAACTTATTTAAATATATGTCACATGCACGTGCCTCGTGCCCACTTTTATTATTTATCTTTTTTCTTTATAATTGAACAATAAATCCAACAATCCCCCACTTGTTCGAATATAAAGAAATATTCAGAAAAGAAACAGTTTATATTAATACAGTAAAGTATCATTTGATTTGAACTTTACCTTAGTGTATGTACCACAAGACTTTGTCGAAATCCTAGGTAGCATAAAAGCTTTGAACCTATTATTTTTAGTGACAAAAACGGTGATATACACACATAAAAACTCTTGTGTTCATAAATTCCACACCAAACTCACTTAGCACTGTTATGGCCATGTGCTCATCCTGATTCATGAACTTTTCAGAGAAAGAAAAACTCCAAATCTCCTTGAGACGGCACCATCTCTAAGTTCATATAAGTGAATTTCTTCTAGTATCTTTGTTACATTTAAGATACTTGTCTTAAATAGATTGAAATTCATTAAGAGTTTTTGATTAACTCAACCCTCAAACTGTAACATTACTTCAACACTTTACATCTTAGATAGGGCTTATTTATTAGTGATGACATTTCTCTATTTATCAATAATTTATTTTTCTCATTGAACCTAATAACTAGTGATTGACTAATATTAAGTTGAGTTGCCATTATTGATAATATGTATTTTTTTAACTTAGGAGTTTTAACCCTATCTCTCTAGATGTTGATTTCACTAAGTCTCTGGCCAAAGGCTTAGTAAACGGATCCGCTAAGTTGTTACTTGATTTTACAAAAGTAAGGAGATAATTCCATCTTTAATTAGATTCCTTATATAATCATGTTTTAGACTAATATGTTTAGACTTTCCATTGTATGTATCAATATATGCTCTAGCTAAAGTGGCTTGACTATCACAATGTATAAATATAGAAGTTCTTTGATGTCAAAGGAATTTCTAAAAGAAAATCCCTTAGCCATTCAGCTTCTTTCCCTGTTTCTGCCAAAGCTACAAACTCAGATTCCATAGTTGAATGTGTAATTAAAGTTTATTTCTTGGATTTCCAAGATATAGCACCTCCTCCTAGGGTAAACACCCAATCAGTAGTAGATTTATTGTCTCCTACACTTGATATCCAACTGGCGTCAGTATATCCTTCTATAACAGCAGGGAATTTTGAGTATAATAGACTAAGATTCTTATTTTTCTTAAGATAACCAAGAACTCTCTCAATGGCCTTCCAATGCTCATAGCTTGGGTTTCTATTAAATCTACTTAATTTAGTAACAGCAAATGCTATATCTAGTCTTGTACATTGAACCGCATACATAAGACTACCAATAGCACTGGCATATTCAATTTGAGCTACAACTCTTCCATTATTCTTTAGAAGCTTGATACTTGGATCAATCGGGGTACTAGCTTCCTTAATTTTTAAGTGGTTGAATTTGTTCAACACTTTCTTTATATAATGTGTTGGGCTCAAAAATAACCCCCACTATCTTTAGTTATTTTGATACCTAGAATGGTATCTACATGTCCAAGATCCTTCATTTTGAATGTGGAAGATAGAAACCTCTTTGTTTCTATGACACCTCTCATGTCATTACTCACTATTAACATATCATCAACATATAAACAAACAAATATCACATATTCATCGCATACTTTTGTATAAAAACATTTATCTGCAATGTTATGAACAAAACCATTTGAAAGAATAGCAAATTCAAATTTTTCATGCCACTGTTTGGGTACTTGTTTTAAATCATATAGTGATTTAACAAGCTTACACACTTTATGTTCATTTCCAGGCAAGATGAAGCCTTCTGGTTGTTCCATATAAACCTCTTCATTAAGATCACCATTTAAGAATGCAGTTTTAACATCCATTTGATGAACATAAGATCATGGATTGATGCTAAAGCAAATAAAATTCTAATGAAAGTTATTCTTGCTACTGGAGCATATGTATCAAAATAATCAATTCCTTCCTTTTGTCGAAACCCCTTAGCTACTAATCTAGCCTTAAAAGTATGAAGAGTTCCATTAGTTTGATACTTTCTCTTCTAAACACCCACTTACAACCAATGGATTTAGAACCATGGGGTAAATCAACAAGTTCTCAAGTGTGGTTTGATATAATAGAATCCATTTCATCATTTATAGCATCTTTCCAAAAAGCAGCATCTCTAGAATACATAGCTTCCTTGTAAGTTTTAGGATCATATTCAACTTGAAGAACAAAATGAGTTGTTCTCATGACTTTTTTTTCTATTTCCTTCTACTAAGTAAAAGGAGATAAGTTGAGAGTCAATCTCATCATGTCCTAATTCTGTTTCTTTCTGTATTCTTTTGCTTTTACGAGGTTCACTAGGTTGTTGATCTTTAGTCTTAGAATATGTCTTCAATTATAATCCTCCACTAATAAGACTTTGAGATTTATTTTCTAAAATTAATAAATGCTCAAAAAATTTCACATCTCTGGATTCTATTATTACATTAGACTCTAAATTTAAGAGTCTATATGCCTTGCTATTTATAGAATAACCTACAAAAGCACATCTAATTCCTCTTGGACCCAACTTGGTCCGTTTGGGATCATTATTTTGTAATATGCAAGACATCCCCACACTTTGAAATACCCTATATTGGGTTTTCTTTCTTTCCATAATTGATAAGGAGAAATTTATTTCTTTTTAAAGGAATTCTATTAAGAATATGACAAGCAGCAAGGAGAGCTTCACCCCATAAATTGAATGACAATTTAGCATTTATAACATTACATTAATCATTTCAAGAAAAGTTCTATTTTTTCTTTCAGCCAAACCATTTTGTTCAGGTATTCGAGGTGCAGAACATTCATAAATACCATTTTCTTCACAAAATATATTAAAATCATTTGAAAAATATTCTCCTCCTCTATCACTTCTAAGAACTTTATTTTTCTTCTTAATTGATTTTCTACTTCAGCTTTATAAACTTTAAACATTTTAAAAGCCTCATCTTTATGTTTCAATAAATAAACATAAGTAAATCTTGAGCAATCATCTATAAATGTGATAAAATATCTATTACCACCTCTAATTAACATACCATTTAGTTCGCATATATCTGAATGTATGAGATCTAATAATTGAGAATTTCTTTCAACATTACTAAAAGGTTTCTTTACCATCTTTGATTTAACACATTTTTCACATTTTTCAAATTTATCAACATTATCATAGGAAATTAAACCACATTTAATCATTATCTTCATAGTGCTAATTCCTACATGTGCTAATCTACCATGCCATAAAGAAACAGAATCAACCATATAAGCAGAAGCATCATTATTATTACTAGCATTGTCAGTAATACATAATTTGACCATTCCATCACATGAATAGCCTTTTCCAACAAAGACACCATTACGGGATAAAATTAGTTTCCCGCTTCATACACAGATTTTATTCTAGGTTTTCCCAAAAGATCCCACTAGCTAGATTCCTATTCATATCAGGGACATGAAGAACATTAGTTAAGGTAACTTTCTTTCCAGAAGTGAAGAAAAGTTTCACAGTTCCTTTGCCTAACACCTTGGATCGGCCTTCATTTCCCATTTGAATCTCATGTCCATCAATTTCTTCATGATAGGTTTTAAACAGTGACCTATCATAACAAACATGG
Source organism: Calamus simplicifolius (assembly GCA_900491605.1). NCBI lineage: Eukaryota > Viridiplantae > Streptophyta > Magnoliopsida > Arecales > Arecaceae > Calamus > Calamus simplicifolius. The sequence continues at coordinate 471,792 of UESW01003873.1, read as the reverse complement.
ACTGTGGCACACGTATCATACCACCAGCCAGGAATCTTGCCTTGAACAGTGTTGATCTCACTCACAGCAGCAATAATCTCTTCACTGTCCTTAACGGAGTTCACCTTTGCCTCTTGGTTAGCTTTCTTCTTAAACCTGCAATCACGAGCATAATGCCCAGATTTGCCACAGACAAAGCATGCTCCCTTGGTCACCTTTTAGTTTTTAAATTTCTTGAACTTTCCTTGATCCTTTTTAGGACCCAGAAAATTTCTTTATTTTGGTTGCCTTTATTGGCCTGTGAGAACTTACTCACTGCATTTGCCTTAGTAAGGCCTTCATAAGAATTTTCATTCTTATCTCTTTCCCTCGATTCCTCTTCGATTCGTAGGTGTTTCTGAATATTTTCCAAAGAAAAATCTTTAGAATTATGAAGTAACTTTTTTATGTAGCCTTTCCAGGAAGATGGTAATTTTGCTATAATGACACCAACTTAGAAGATTCAGGAAGTTCAATCTTCACAGTCCTCGGTTTGTTCACAATCACTTGCAATTCATGTTCTTGAGGCAAAATAGGTTTATCATCGAGCATTTTGAAATCAAATATTTAGAGATAAAAATTTCTTTGTTCCTTCCTTCTCAGCCTTATATTTGAATTCTAGTGCTTTCCAGATATCTCTTGCAGATGGATTATCAGTGTATAGATCATAGAGACGATCTGATAGGGCATTCAAAATATGACCATGACATATGAGTTCATCCTCTTGTCGTTTCTTACGTGCTGCCTTTCTCTCTTCAGAGTCCTTGTCAGAAGGTTCTGGAATTGCTTCAAGATTAGGATCAAGAACATAGAAAATCTTCAGGGCTGTCAATAGAAACTTCAATTTATCTTGCCAGCGAGTAAAATTAGTCTCATCAAAATGATCCAAACAACGAGGTCTTGATTCATCACTTTGATGGTGGCGTTTGTAGTATCAATCTCCATAACCGCAGATAACGCTTTAAGAATGTTGGGAAGAGATAATCCTTTTTTTTTTCGGATTGGATAAGACTGAAAATTTTAAGGATAAGAGAAGACTTGAAACACGTATGTATACGCTTTCCTTAAAGCATTATTTGCCCTCCCCCTCTCTTCAGAGTTGCTTGTAGGATTAAATCTTCCAAATAGCTTTTAGGATATGACAAGCCTTGAGAGAATTTGCATCGAAGCAACAGTGAAAAATCTTTAAGGAATCAGAACACAGCATTTTGGAGAAGAGATAAGATAACAGATATTTAATACTCTCAGTTCTATTTGTCATTAGTTTTATAGATACAAAGGAACCTTTTCATGAAAGGACGTATCCCTTTCAAGTGATCTATCCGTTTGAATCATAACACATATATCCTTTTAAGTGATATATCCGTTTGAATTATAACGGTTGTTTTAAAAGGCACCTTTTCATGAAAGGACGTATCCCTTTCGAGTGAAATCCTTTTGAATCATCCTTTCGAGTGATATATCCTTTTGAATCATGACATATCCTTTCAAACAATATATCCGTTTGAAACTTATTTAAATATATGTCATATGCACGTGCCTCGTGCCCACTTTTATTATTTATCTTCTTTCTTTATAATTGAACAATAAATCCAATACCTTATACCTCAAACTCATTTGACTGCATCAGATTAAGCATCTTTAATCCATTTAAATACTTTGATTAACCTCATAAAGTCTTTCCAATGTACACATGATTATGTTGCAACTCAATATATTTAAGCGATTGCATTATCGAATGATCTTTTATTTGTCCTCAGACGACTTAGTTCAAAGTCAATTGCTTTTTCAGTCTTGTTTCTTTTAACTGCATCATCCATGGTCTCCAAATAACAAGCTAAAGTAATAATCATTAACTCTTGGTATTACTTCATCATGATCCTCCCTTTTATAAACATTGATTTCTTTATCTAGCTCTCCTTTGCTTGAAATTTATTTTCTAAGAAATTCATGTCTTGCAACTCAATTTTAGTTATACTTCCATCATGTTGTTCATCAATTAAAACTTAACCCAATGAATGCTTAGGATACCTTATAATTTTTTTTTTTCTTGAGGGCCTAACTTTCCACACTTATAGAAGAGATTATGAAGATACATTGTAGAACCCTAGGGCCAAATTTTTCAAGTTGGTTTTTCCATCGGTCTAGAGTTCATATAGAGTTGAAAAAATAAAAAGTACCATACATTGCCCTCAAATTTATTGGGCCACAAATATTAAAGTCAATTAATTATAAAGGAATAGATGCCAACTAGCTTTTCCAAATGATTTTCTAATTGACTAATTAGCTAGATAATGTAGATAGGTTAACCATGGCAAAATGAGCCTATAAAGCTTTCTCTAGCCAATATAACTATCCTATCTTGCCCTATATGTCCTAGTCTAGCAGGCCTTTTAATAGAATTATTACACGCATCATCATTTATAATCAACAAAGAAATAAATCTAGAATTATTATTATAAAAAAATAATCTAAACCCATAATAATGAAACTATTTAAATAAAAGCAAAAGCATAACAAATTGCTCCCAAATAAATCCTGGCACCCTTAAACAAGAAATTAAATCTAAAACTTAACTTGACCAAGCAATAACCAAAAGTAAGTTTTTCCAGATTTCTTTTTAAAAAAAGTATGACATGAAGCATAATGGTTCAGTTTCTAGATCAAGGTGATACATCAAGTCCTCAAAGGTTTGTGATGATGCTCGATCACCTCTCCTGGATGTCGGGAATGGAGGCGCTCCTCAAATCCTCGCCTCGCCGGGTTGCCTGCAAGGAAGTCCCAAGGCCGGAGGGGGCTCCGGCAGGACCCTCCGACGGCCAAGTTAGTGACTGAGGTCACAGCTGAAGAAGGGCTCGAGTGAGCCCTATTTTTGGATGGAGACCAGGGGTCTCTGAGAAGAGGAATCCCTTTTGAGAGTTTAGATGGCGATTTTGGGGGTTATCGCCCATACCTATTTGGTGAGTGGATTTACCCTTTTATAGGGGTTGACACTGGCACGACCACATGGGGTGGCATGAAGTCAGAACGTCTGCAGAGCCCTTGTGTGAATCTGGGCTGGTTGGTGGGTTACGTCCCATCAGCAGTAGGGCTATCGGGCGGGGCACGTTAGAGAGGTGGTTTTTTGAACCGCTGGGCTGATCTAGCGAGAACCGGAGGGTCCCGTCTTGTCGGGGCCGAGCTGGGTCGACCTGAGATGAATGGGGCCTATCCCGCCGGCAAGGCAGTGCCGGGGTGGGGCCGAATCGGCGGACCTGGAGACGACGGTACCGAGTTGGGCTGGCCGGGACAGCCTTGGCCGACTCGATGGGAGTGGAGATGCCGGAGCCGAGCCGGATCAGCCGGGGATGGCCTTGGCCGACTCGGCGGGACTGGAGACGTCGGGGCCGAGTCGGGCCAGCCGGGGATGGCCTTGGCCGACTCGGTGGGACTGAAGATGTCGGGGCCGAGTCGGGCCGGTCGGGGATGGCCTTGGCCGACTCGGCGGGACTGGAGATGCCGGGGCCGAGTCGGGACGGCCGGGGATGGCCTTGGCTGACTCGGCGGGACTGGACGTCGGGGCCGGCTAGGAATATGCCGGGGCCTCCTAGGAATGCTGGGGGCCGGCTAGCTTGGACACGCCAGGGCCGGCTAGGGATGTGCCGGGGCCACCTGGCTTGGAGACGACGGGGCCGACTAGCTTGGACATGCCGGGGCCGGCTAGGGATGTGCCGGGGCCGCCTGGCTTGGAGACGACGGGGCTAACTAGCTTGGACACGCCGGGGCCGGCTAGGAATGTGCCGGGGTCGGCTAGCTTGGAGAGGCCAGCCTTGGTGGGTGTTGGCCTTTGATGTGCCAGCCTCGGGGGCCGGCGCTGGAGCCTGTCGCTGGAAGCCGACGCTGGAGGCCGACGCTGGCGGCTAGCGCTGGAGCCTGTCGGCCTTTGGCCAGCGCTGGAGGCTGGCGTTGGAAGCCGACGCTGGAGGCCGACGCTGGCGGCTGGCGCTGGAGCCTGTCGGCCTTTGGCCAGCGCTGGAGGCTGGCGCTGGAAGCCGACGCTGGAGGCCGATGCTGGCGGCTGGCGCTGGAGCCTGTCGGCCTTTGGCCAGCGCTGGAGGCTGGCGCTGGAAGCCAACACTGGAGGCCGACGCTAGCAGCTGGCGCTGGAGCCTGTCGGCCTTTGGCCAGCGCTGGAGACTGGCGCTGGAAGCCAGCGCTGGAGGCCGTCGCGGGAGGCCGTCGCTGGAGCTGGCGTTAGAGTCCGGGCCTTTGGGGCCATCCAAAAAATTTTATTTTTCATGGGTCAACTAGCCCCATCAAATGCCCCCCACACTCCTTGAGCTTGCGTGCCCCACATCGGCTAAGTGAAATGAGTGTAGAACTTTTACCTTGGTGACTTGCGCTGCCTTGGATGGACGTCTGCGTGTCTTCTTTGGCTAGCCGAGTGCGGCCAGTAATCCTCTCCCAACGCGGGGTCTGGAGTGAACCCCGGGGGGTGACCTGAGAGCTAGGCGTCGTCAGGTTCCTTTTACACCGCCTCGGGGGTGTGGAACCGCTGTGAGAGGCGACTCAGCCGGGTATGGAGCCTTTAGGGTCTTGACCGACTCGGGGGCACCGCCGTGCCGGGGCCGAGTAGTGTCCCGTGGGCCGCGATGCTAGTGAGCTCCTTTTGAACCAGCCTGGGGGTGTGTCTGCCCCTCAGGAAACTCCTTTGATTGGAATCAGCAAGTCTTGAGCTTGAGGGTGCCGACGCAGAGTCAGTCTTTGGTGCCAACGTGGAGTTGGTCTTTGGCACCGACGCGGAGTCGGTCTTTGGTGCCAACGCGGAGTTGGTCTTTGGTGCCGACGTGGAGTCGATCTTTAGTGCCGACGCGGAGTCGGTCTTTGGCACCGACGCGGAGTCGATCTTTGGCGCTGACGCGGAGTCGGTCTTTGGCGCCGACGTGGAGTCGATCTTTGGTGCCGACACGGAGTCGATCTTTGGTGCCGATGCGGAGTTGGTCTTTGGTGCCGACGTGGAGTTGGTCTTTGGTGCCGACGCGGAGTCGGTCTTTGGTGTCAACGCGGAGTTGGTCTTTGGCGCCGACGCGGAGTCGGTCTCTGTCTAAGAAATACACTCATACCAAGAGCGTGATAAGACAAGGATATTCTAAATAATACTTTATTAAAGGATCAGCAAGCTACCGAGAGTACCATCCGTGTTCCGAATGTGGGGGAGAAGCTTTCCATTTTGATGCCAGCTTGCTTCCTTCCGTTGGGGCATTGTTGGGGAAAATATGAGGCGCTGGAGGTGCCGACGCACCCGGGGCCATGAGGTTCCTCCAAGATGCGGCAAGTGTAAGGAGGACGAGTGTTGAACTCTTCCTCCAACTGGCGGTTGATCTTCTTGGCGAGCTCGTCTAGTCGCCTGTTGCACTCCTCCAGGCGTTCCTTCGCCGGGCGGTTGATCGTCGGGGCCCTCCGAGATGGCTCGGAGGAAGAAGAAGAAGAGGAGGCAGAAGGAGATGGAGACGGAAGCCGGGGCTTTCGCCTGGGTTCCTCGTGATGTGGCTTGGGAGGAAACTCATTGGGGCCGTGGTCAGGAGACCGCGGCTGCTTGGAGGGCTCGCGTCGAGGTTTCCTGGGGGGAAGCTTGACGTCGGCCGGTCCCTCGCCGGGGAGAACCTCCCCTCGCCGACTGCTGGCTGGCAGGGGAAGCAGTCTGGTGCTGGGTGGCCACGGACTGCTGCCGCTGGAGTCCATGGACCATGGTAGTAAGATTCTGAAATTGCTGGGAGAGGGTTGCCAGCTGCTCCGCCGTTTGGAGGGCGGCGCCCGGTGGCGGGCCGGCAACCGGAGGGCTGGTAGCAGGGGGATTGGCCTCCTGCTGTCTAATCGGCGGGGGAGACCCCGCTGGGCAGCCGATGGAGGCGTCCCGAGCTCGGGTCACCACCATGGCTTCTGGAAGAAGAGGAGGGATGAAAGATGTAGCTCAGGGAGAACGTTCGCTACTTTTTCTTATCTCCCCCTTCCTGGCGTGCCAATCTGATGATGCTCGATCACCTCTCCTGGACGTCGGGAACGGAGGCGCTCCTCGAATCCTCGCCTCGCCGGATTGCCTGCAAGGAAGTCCCGGGGCCGGAGGGGATCCGATGGGACCCTCCGACGGCCAAGTTAGTGACTGAGGTCACAGCTGAAGAAGGGCTCGAGTGAGCCCTATTTTTGGGTGGAGACCAGGGGTCTCTGAGAAGAGGAATCCCTTTTGAGAGTTTAGATGGCGATTTTGGGGTTATCGTCCGTACCTGTTTGGTGAGTGGATTTACCCTTTATAGGGGTTGACACTGGCACGACCACGTGGGGTGGCGTGAAGTCAGAACGTCTACAGAGCCCTTGCATGAATCTGGGCTGGTTGGTGGGTTACGTCCTATCAGCAGCGGGGCTGTCGGACGATGCGCGTCAGAGGTGGTTTTTTGAACCACTGGGGCTGATCTGGCGGGAACCGGGGGGTCCCATCTTGTCGGGGCCGAGCTGGGTCGACCTGAGATGAATGGGGCCTATCCCGCCGGCAAGGCAGTGCCGGGGTGGGGCCGAATCGGTGGACCTGGAGACGACGGCACTGAGTCGGGCCGGCCGGGGATGGCCTTGGCCGACTCGGCGGGACTGGAGACGCCGGGGCCGAGTCGGGCCGGCCGGGGATGGCCTTGGCCGACTCGGCGGGACTGGAGACGCCGGGGTCGAGTCGGGCCGGCTGGGGAAGGCCTTGGCCGACTCGGCGGGACTGGAGACGTCGGGGCCGAGTCGGGCCGGCCGAGGATGGCCTTGGCCGACTCGGCGGGACTGGAGACGCTGGGGCCGTCTAGGAATGTGCCGGGGCCGCCTGGGAATGCCGGGGGCCGGCTAGCTTGGACACGCCGGGGCCGACTAGGGATGTGCCGGGCTGCCTGGCTTGGAGACGATGGGGCCGACTAGCTTGGACACGCCGAGGCCGGCTAGGGATGTCCGGGGCCGCCTGGCTTGGAGACGACGGGGCTGACTAGCTTGGATATGCCGGGGCCGGCTAGGATGTGCCGGGGTCGGCTAGCTTTGAGAGGCCAGCCTTGGCGGGTGTTGGCCTTTGATGTGCCGGCCTCAGGGGCCGGCGCTGGAGCCTGTCGCTGAAAGCCGACGCTGGAGGCCGACGCTGGCGGCTGGCGCTGGAGCCTGTCGACCTTTGGCCAGCGTGGAGGCTGGCGCTGGAAGCCGACGCTGGAGGCCGACGCTAGCGGCTAGCGTTGGAGCCTGTCGGCCTTTGGCCAGCGCTGGAGGCTGGCGCTGAAAGCCGACGCTGGAGGCCGACGCTGGCCGCTGGCGCTGGAGCCTGTCGGCCTTTGGCCAGCGCTGGAGGCTGGCGCTGGAAGCCGACGCTGGCAGCTAGCGCTGGAGCCTGTCGGCCTTTGGCCAGCACTGGAGACTGGCGCTGGAAGCCGGTACTGGAGGCCGTCGCGGGAGACCATCGCTGGAGCTGGCGTTAGAGTCTGGGCCTTTGTGGCCGTCCAAAAAATTTTATTTTTTATGGGGTCAACTGGCCCGATCAGTTTGTATTCTTATTTACATCATATCTATTTCATAACGTTCTAGGAGTTTGGAAGTGACTAAGTATTGATTGAACTTATTAATCATCCATCAGATTATTTCTAGTAACCTTCAACTCATGGATCATGGATGACGTGACTCTTACATGCTACTTCATTATATGGTTAGCACCCATCTTATAGCCATCAAACTCATAATACATCCAAGCAGTCTAGTAGTAATAGTGCTGCTAGACTTATTTTTTAGTACATTCCACAGCTTAAATAGTTTGATATCCACAAACTCGGTAATCAAATATATCTAGGCTCCTCAACATCGTAAAGCAAGTGTAATGATCTTTTTTACACTAATTTTGGCAGGCTTCTTAATTTCAACGATGTTGAGCAGTATTTTATTGCTCGGGCTCAACTTTGATAAAGTTCAAGATTTCTAAAGTATCTTGTTCCTTGAGCAAGTATTGAATCTTCAGGTTTTGTATATTGATGACGCTCAATCGTCTCTTCTGGACGTCGGGAATGGAGTGCTTCTCCCGGCTCTCTTCACCAGGTTACCTGCAGAAAAGTCCCGGGACCGGAGGGGGTCTCCGGTGGAACCCTCCGACGGCCAAGTTAGTGACCGAGATCACAGCTGAAGAGGGGCTCGAGAGAGCCCTTTTTAGTATGAGAAAGGAGGTCTCAGGGAGGAGGAATCCCTTTCTCAGAGTTGAGATGGCGATTTTGGGGGTTATGGCGCATACCTGTTTACTGGGCAGATTCACCTTTTTATAGGGGTTAATCCTGGCATGATCACGCAGGATTGCATGAAGTCAGAAGATCTGTTGAGCCCTTGCGTGAATTTGGGCTGGTTAGTGGGCTACGTCCCATCAGAAAAAGAGAAAGTAGCAGTCGGTGGGCTAAGTCCCATCAGTCGGCGGGGCTGTTGGGTTGTCGGATCTGGCGCTGTCGGGCGGCGTGCGTCAGAGAGGCGGTTTCTTGAACCGCCGGGGCTGATCTGGCAGGAACTGGGAAATCCCGTCTTATCGGGGTTGAGACGGGTCGACCGAGATGGCTGGGCCCAATCCCGCTGGCAAGACAGTGTCGGAGCGGGGCCGAATCGACGGACTTGGAGGCGCCGGGGCCAAGTCGGGCCGGCCGGGGATGGCCTTGGCCAACTCGGCGGAACTGAAGACGCCGGGTCTGAGTCGGGCTGGCCGGGATGGCCTTGGCCTACTCGGCAGAACTGGAGACGCCGGGGCCGAGTCGGGCCGGCCGGGGATGGCCTTGGCTGACTCGGCGGAATTGAGACGCCGGGGCCGAGTAGGAGAGTGCCGGGGTTGACTGGGAGGTGTCGGGGCCGGCTAGCTTGGAGACGTAGGGGGCCGGCTAGGAAGTTGCCGGGCCGCTTGGGAAGGTGCCGGGGCCGGCTAGGAAGTGCCGGGGCCGCTGGGAAGTGCCGGGGCCACTTAGCTTGGAGACGTAGGGGGCCTGCTAGGAGAGTGCCGGCACCGGCTGGGAAGTGCTGGGGCCGCCTAGCTTGGAGACGTAGGAGGCCGGCTGGGAGAGTGCCGGGGCCGACTGGGAGGTGCCTGGGCCGGCTAGCTTGGAGACGTAGGGGGCCGCTAGGAAGTTTCTGGGCCGCTTGGGAAGGTGCCGGGGCCGGCTAGGAAGTGCCGGGGCCGGCTAGGAAGTGCCGGGGCCGTCTAGCTTGGAGATGTAGGGGGGCGGCTAGAAGAGTGCCGGGGCCGGTTGGGAAGTGCCAGGGCCGCCTAGCTTGGAGACGTAGGGGGCCGGCTAGGAGAGTGCCGGGGCCGACTGGGAGGTGCCTGGGCCGCCTAGCTTGGAGACGTAGGGGGCAAGCTAGGAAGATGCCGGGCCGCTTGGGAAGGTGCCGGTCTTGGAGCCGTCGGTCTTGGAGGTGCCGGTCTTGGAGATGCCGGTCTTGGAGGTGCCGGCCTTGGAGGTGCCGGTCTTGGAGGGCCGGCTGGGAAGTACCGGGGCCACCTAGCTTGGAGACGTAGGAGGCCGCCATGAAGGTGCCGTGGCCGCCTGGCTTGGAGGCGTCGGTCTTTGGGCCGTCGGCCTTAGAGGTGTCGGCCCTCGGGGCCGTCGGTCTTGGAGCCGTCGGCCTTTGGGGCCGTTGGTCTTGGAGGTGCCGGTCTTGGAGGTGCCGGCCTTGGAGGTGCCGGTTTGGAGCTGTGCTTTCGGTCTTGGAGCCGTCGGTCTTTGGGGCCGTCGGTCTTGGAGTATCGGCCTTGGAGGTGCCGGCCTTTGGGGCCGTCGGTCTTGGAGCCGTCGGTCTTGGAGGTGCCGGCCTTGGAGGTGCCGGCCTTGGAGGTGTCAGTCTTGGAGCTGTCGGCCTTTGGGGCCGTCGGTTTTTGGGGCCGTTGGCCTTGGAGGTGTCGGCCCTTGGGGCCATTGGTCTTGGAGGTGTCGGCCTTTGGGGCCATCGGTCTTGGGGCCGTCGACCTTTGGGATCGTCGGTCTTTGAGGTATCGGCCTTGGAGGTGCCTGCCTTTGGGGCCGTCGGTCTTAAAGCCATCGATCTTGGAGGTGCCGATCTTGGAGGTGCCGGCCTTGAAGGTGTCGGCCTTTGGGACCGTCGGTCTTTGGGGCTGTCGGCTTTGGAGGTGTCAGCCCTTGGGGCCGTCGATCTTGGAGGTGTCGGTCTTTGGGGCCGTTGATCTTTGGGGCCGTCCGAAAATTTTTTTATTTCATGGGGTTAACTGGCCCCATATATATCATAGTACTCATTATTTAGCTTTCCCCCTTGTTAAGATTGGTAGCGACGTTCTTGGAAGCCATTAAGATAATTCATTCAAGCAATTTATAGAGTTAATAGATAATTATTAATTAGCACATTAACATATTATTTTCAATATCATTCTAAGTTAATAAGAATAACATTATACAAATTATAAGATAAAAAAATCACAATGCTCCTAATCATCTCACATGCCACAAGTGAAATGAACTTAATAATATACAAAATTTCCTTTTTAACTTTTTATGCGAGAAACCAAAGTTTTAACTCTACCAATTCTCCCTCTAGGCCTAATTAAAACATGTATATTCCATGTTCTTTAAAATTAGAATTATATTTATTCTAATTTTCAAGTTTTCTTTTAAAAAAAAAAGTTATTTATGAACTGGTTTCTCAAATATAATAACTAGCAGACTATATATGCCATATGGAAATATCACAAAAGGTATCAAGAATTATTATGTAAAACTAGAAACGATAAAACATAGCAAAATATATACACAAATATTTTCTATACCTTTTTCTGTTTCAATTAACATGTATGTCATAGGCCAAAAAAAACAAAAAAAGAATTTATACATACATGTAATATAAATATTTAATGCCCCAACTCCCCTTTTCATGTGCTGAGCAAGACGCTTCATCTTTTTATAGTTGGGCATTAATTGACCAATGCAAACATCTAGTTATAGTCCCAATGAATACCAGTTCAACCTATAGTGCTTTTATGCTTTAACCAGCTGCATTGAGATTGTAGCCAACATTTCCACGTATCATCCATCTTTGCAACACATTGCATCCTTATGTCAGATTAAGACCTATTTGGATGTTTATGCTTTAACTCCAAATCCTAAGCTGGACTCAGTACCAAGAAATCAAAGATAGAAATATAAAAAGCAGTGCACTGCATGTGCCAAGTGAGGGTTTGTAACCTAAGCAGGGGCATTGCATAGCTCGGACGTTGGATATCATGCTTTAGTTCTGAGTGCTAGTAGTGCGTGAGGCTGACTCTACTGTTCCAAGTTAGGTAGGCAGAGGCATGACTCGTAAGGCTGTAATTGAACCGAATCGCTCATCAGCTGCTCGAACTTCGGCTCGATAAAATTTCATTCATATTTGGCTCGTCATGTAAATGAGTCGAGCTTGAGCTTTATTTTAGAGATCAAATGAGTCGAGCTTGAGCACGAGAGCAAATTCGATTAGGAGCTCATGAGACGGCTCAATTAGAAGCTCGCAAGCTGGCTCGATTAGGAGCTCATGAACAAGATATTCTTTCATCTTCTCTATCTTTTCATCTTTTCTGACTACTTTTTGGATTTAAGAATCGAGCTTTTTTTTTTTTTTTTTCAAGCCGAGCTTAAACAACTTAAGTTGAGTCGAGCTTCAAACGAGCTTAATTTAAGCTCGAACTTGAAACGAGCTTTTTCTGAGTCGAGCTTATCGAGCTTTCTAATCATACCAAATCAGCGAGCTCGAATCAAGCTCGAGTCGAGCCCGAGCTTTTTGTAATTGAGCTCGAACCAAGCTTGAACATGTTTTTCAATTTAAACGAGCTCGAGTATTTGTTAACAAGCTAAGCTTGAGCACAAAAAGCTCGACTTGACTCGGCTCAATTGCAGCCCTAATGACTTGAGTGAAGGCCTGGGTGATTCACACCCCTCTTCAAACGGAAAGAACTTATGCATTCGTCAAAGGTCAATTGATCTTCTACTTCACCAAAAAAAAGCACCAGCCCGACCCTTGCATAAGGCATTTTTTAAGATCAATTTCTCACAATTTGTCAACCAAATAAAAAAATAGTTCTAAGCTTGCATGACATAGACAATATATATACAACATATAACTCAAAATAAAATGTTGAGTAGTTTTTATCAAGGCTGAAGTCTACTAGAGACTCATATTTCTCTTCATATTCATATAACCATTTTGCGTCAAGATTTGTAGACAAGGTCATGGATATATAAGCTATCATTTGTAA